>JBBPBX010014384.1:19147-50990 GCA_038048925.1 Garcialebias charrua
TTATTTATTCATTTCAGATTTAAAACAAGAAAGAGAAATTACAAATCACATAGAGAAAAAAAAAAGGAAAATATGGAACAATAAGATCTGTAATATAAGATGGAGCTAGGTTGTTGAGAGCTTTGTAGGTTAGAAGTAGGATTTTAAATTCAATTCTGGACTTGACAGGGAGCTAATGGAGAGAAACTAAAACTGGAGAATTATCTCTCCTACTAACTCCAGTTAAGACTCTGGCAGCAGCATTTTGGATCAATTGAAGATGTTTTAAAGAAGTATTTGGACACCCAGATAAACCATTGCAATAGTCCAGTCTAGACGTGACAAATGCATGAACCAGTTTTTCTGCATCATTTTTAGATAAGATGTTTCTCATTTTAGTGATATGACGCAGGTGGAAGAAGGTGGTTCTAGTAACGTTTTTAATGTGGGGATAAAAGACATGTCTTGATCAAAAATAACACCAAGATTTTTAACATTAGAACTGGAGGCCAGATTAATGCCATCCAAGGAGGGCAAAAGACTGAAAATTTCATTCCTAAGATGCTCAGTTCCAAAAACCAAAACCTCAGTCTTGTCTGTTTTCAAAAGGAGAAAATTAAGGGTCATCCAGGTTTTCATGTCTTTAAGACATGCTTGTAGTTTAAGTAGCTGATTGGGTTCATTGAGTTTTATGGACAATTATAATTGTGTATTATCAGCATAACAATGAAAATTTATCCCATGCTGTTTAATAATTTTACCTAATGGAAGCATATATAAAGTAAAGAGTATTAGCCACAAGCACTGAGCCCTGAGGATGACTAACTTTGGTGTATGAAGACAATTTATTTTTTACATTTACAAACTGGAATCTATCAGATAGATTTTAGAGCTGTTTCTGTAATCCCAATACTGTATCATATTCAGACCAGGGTTCTGCAACCTTTTTGATCAAAAGAGCAATTTCTGCATCTTCGCTCACTAAATGAAATGTTTGCAGAGCTACAAAACCAGCTACTGTAATAATCAACTGCTGGCCCATGGTCCACTTTGAGTTTGTTGGAGTGGGGCACTTCTGCTCAGTGGGGGGTGACAATATAAAACTGAAAATATATAATGAATTGTAAAATTTAATAATATTTTTAGATTATAGCACAGATAAGCTCATAGGTAAATTAGAAACAAATTACAGTTTATATTGATTTTAAAATACATTAACACCAAACTCTGCAGGCCTGTGCAAGTCCTTTTCTGTGAGGAAAAGAATAAACAATGTTACTTGCTTTGAAATAATAAAAGAAAAAATTGCAGTATCATTCAAAAATTTGCAGAAAATATGAATAAACAAATTAATTAAAAAACTGCAAAAACTTTTCTGCTATTGGTATAAAAACAATACAGTAGTCTCTCATTTATCTTGGGGGTATCTGTTCTCAGCTCCCCCGCAATAGGTGAAAATCTGCATAGTAGGAATAGTAGTACAAGGGGTGTAACGGTACGCTAAAATCACATTTCGGTTCGGTTCAATTACAAGGAGAGTTCGGTTTGGTTAATTTTCGGTACAAAAAAAAAGACAAAATAAAGACTTACAAAATGTTTATTTTGAAAATATGCCAAAAATACGTTTGTATTGTATTGTAGTAATAAATAAAAGTGACCAATTTGGATGATATTTTAAATAAACAGCACTCTACAATAAATAAACTATATGAACAATAATAAAAATCTTAATAAATACAATAACAGTCAGAACCAGAACAATAAGCAGCAACAGACTGTTTACAATCTAACTAATCAAGTTTTTGTCCAGTAGCAGCAGTGTGGCTGTATTTGTCCTCATTACTGTACTCACAACCTCTTCTTGGTGGGACAGGTCCTGGAAAAGTTCAGAGTTCAGTTCAGTCATCACACACTTCTTAGCTGCAGGTGGATTTCCCTGAAGTGGAAGAAGAGAGCAGCTACCTCTGTACCAGACTGGGAATAAAAAACAAAGAGGTAAAAAAAAATAAGTTAATAAGATTATGATTTAAATTTAAAAAAAAAAGATTATTTAGCTAGTAATAATAAAAGAACAATACCTCTTGAACGGTTGAATCACTATTCATTATCAGGGCAAGGCTTTAATCTGGTCCAGGGCTTGTTGACAACATCAGTTAGTTTTTTCATAAAGAGCTGAACTTTTTGAAGTGTTGACGTGATGATGTCTCACAGTGATGCTCAGTAACTTTAAAGCCTGCGCAGATAACAACATTCAGACTTAGATTAAGAGATTTAAAAACTCATACAGCTTGTGTTTGCTCTGGACCGATCTGAATCACCTGATGAAGTAGTTTTAATACAACTGCTGTTTCTTCATTCACGTTCGGATGACATAGTTTCCAGCGCGTTCACGTTAGACGTGTTGCTGCTGCAGAGTCTTCATGAAACAAAGCCCACACAGCTTTGAATGTGCGTTCGTCTTTTAACAAGAAAGCTATAACTTTCACAAACAGGAGACCGCACGAGATGCTAACCGCTAAAAGCTGCGCGTGCTGCGCGTGTTGCGCGATAATAGCTCCGTGCTGAAACGCGCCCAGGAAATTTTGTTCCGCGGTGCATATATTCCCCCGTTAATAACGTTTAATGAGTGGGAAAAAAACGAAATGGTATGCAGGTGGACCGAACCGAACGTGGTGTACCGAAATGGTTCGGTACATCCACTTGTACCGTTACATGTCTAATATATATATATATATATATATATATATATATATATATATATATATATATATATATATATATACATATATATATATATATATATATATATATATATATATATATATATATATATATATATATATATATATATATATATATATATATATATATATATAATATATATATATATATATAATATATATATATATATATATATATATATATATATATATATATATATATATATATATATATATATATATATATATATATATATATATATATATATATATATATATATATATATATATATATATATATATATATATATAGTTTTAAACCCTTACCACACTCTTGTAATATTCTAAACAAAGTTTCTAAATTCTAAACGCTCTAAAAGAGTACAGCACATCATGAGCTCTGCTGTCTGCCACCTGCCAACGCTCTCGGCCACGCCCACTTCACCGCTGCAGAGCGGAGATCAAGATATGCTGTAGGAGGGAGCTTCTCCCTGCACATGTGGGCTGCCCACAGGTGCAGAAGGTACTAAATAATTTAAAATAATTAATTTTAAACAAAAAAAATCTGTGTGGATTGTGTAGCTTGTCCATCAATCAGCCAATTGTGTGTCATGTCCAATCTTATTTTGAAAAACCACGAAAGAGCGAGTCTGCGAAATTCAAACTGTGTAGTAGCAAGGGACTACTGTACTGTACAATTAAATTTCATGTATGTTTTGGCCAAAACTACAAATAGTTGCATGTAGCGTTAGAGCTGCAGGTTGCAGACCCCTGGTTTAGACTTTTTTTCACAAGCGCTAGTTATTGTAACTTTAGCTTTTGGAATCTAGACAACCTGGCACTTATCGTACCTTATTGGATACTTGCCTGGCATGTACCTGGTGCCAGATTTAGCAAATTTGCACAAATCACTTCACGCTGCTTTAAGACCAAATATAGTAAAGAAACGGGAACACATCCTTCAGCTTTATCATTAAACTTTGAATACCATCATCTTTATTTCTTTTTTCAGTGACTCAACAAGAAACCTGGGAGAAATCGGAAATATTCCAGTCACAGCCCAGCTCTGATGTTGACGCTCTGGGGAATAAACGTTTTGTGGGTACGTTTTGATCCCGGATAATTAAAGCGTAGAAACAAATGTCTCGTAAATGTTTTGCTTCGTCTGCAACTAATTCGTCCCTTCCTCCACCCACAGCGCCACATGTTGTCTACCAAACTGGTAAGAAACCTGACGAGCCCTGCTCTATCACATCCTCCCTCACGTATTTCCCCCAAGACCAACGCGGAGAGAAAAGCGTGACATCTCCTCCCAAGAGTCCACCATCCAACCTCACCGTGGTGACGGTAGAAGGATGTCCATCCTTCATCATCCTGGATTGGGAGAAAGTAGACAACGATACCACCGGTATGAAGAAATTAATTCTAAAAGCAACTCTTCTCATTACTCACATATAATCCTAAAAACACAAAGACAGCTACTCTATATCGTGCATTTTACTATCCGTAGAATATGAAGTAATCTCCACAGCAAAAGGACCTGATGGAGAACGGGTGTCTGTCTTGACCACCGATCAGACGCACACCGCTGTGGAAAACCTCAATCCTGAGAGCAGGTAGGCTCATCTGTGCTATCCAGGAACTAAACTAAAGATAAGTTTACTTTTTATCTGGAGGTAGATGAGTTAGCAGAAGAAGAAATGTGGTTTAAAGAAGCAAAAACCACATCTCAGTTTCTTTCATGAAAGCAGGTTTATACAAAATCAATTCTGAAAAAAATTGGGATGCTGTATAAAATGTAAATAAAAACAAAAGAAACCTCTAATTTATTTGCAACAGAACACAGTTACCAAATGTTGAGTTACCATGTTGAGTCTCATTATGTTTACCTGAATAACCAGATATGGAGCATGTGATTGGCAGACGAATTGGTGTAGCATCTCCAGTATTGCAGACTCTGTACTGGTCCGTTGTGGTGAAGAGGAAGCTGAGCTGTAAGGCAAAGCTCTCTGTTTACTGGTCGGTCTACATTCCTATCCTCACCTATGGTCATGAGCTCTGGGTAGTGATGGAATTGTGGATGCAGGCAGTTCAAATGTTTCCTCTGAAGGGTAGCTGGACTCGCCATTAGAGATAAGGTAAGAAGTTCAGTTATCCGGGAGAGACTCGGAGTAGATCCACATCGAGAGGAGCCAGTTGAGGTGGTTCAGGCATCTGGTAAGGATGCCCCCTGGGCGCCTCCCTAGGGAGGTGCTTTGGGCATGTTCTTCTCGGAGGAGAGCCTGTGTAAGACCCAGGACACGCTGGAGAGACGATCAATCAATCAATCAATCAATCAATCAATCAATCAATCTTTATTTATAGAGCCCTTTTCAGCAGTCAGAAGGTGCACAAAGTGCTGAACAATACAGAAATAAAACAAACAATCAAAAATAACAATAAAAACAGCCAGTTAAAATTTAAAAACAATTAAGACATAACAAGAATGTCAAAGAACTACTAGGTATTAAAAGCCTGCCTGAATAAAAAGGTTTTACGATTAGATTAAAAAAACTCCATATGAGTGATGGAAATCCTGAGGTAACTTATTCCAGAGACTGGGTGCAACGACAGAAAAGGCCCGGTCACCCCATCGTTTGTAGTTGGTCTTTGGAACAGACAGGAGAAATGTATTAGATGATCTCAGTGTTCTCCTATATTCACGGACAGTTACAAGATCAGTCAAATATAGTGGGGCAAGACCATTGAGAGCTTTAAAAGTGAATAATAAAAATTTAAATTTAATTCTAAAATCGATTGGAAGCCAATGGAGAGAAAATAAAACAGGGGTAATGTGTTCACGTCTGGAGGTGTTGGTTAAAAGTCTAGCTGCAGCATTTTGGACCAATTGAAGATGTCTAATGGAGGATTGGGAGATTCCTGCATATAGGGAATTGCAGTAGTCAAGCCTTGAGGTGATAAAAGCATGAATGGCCTTTTCTAAATCAAAACGATTTAAAAAAGGCTTAACTTTGTATAAAAGACGTACATGTAATTGATAAAAACAGGCCTTGACTACAGACGCTATTTGTTTATCAAATTTTAAGTCCTTGTCAAATGTCAACCCCAAGTTTTTAACTGTTGGTCTGTATTTGGAAGTTAGAGCACCAAAGTTACAGGATCATCACCGAAGAAGATGCATTCCCTATAAAGGGACCGGTTCCACAAACTGTTGCTAGTGGAAAAGCCTTGGAACCGTGCCGAGTCGAGTCGAACCATGCTGTACCATTACTAATAGAAAAGGGCCATATGTCTCTCGGTTGGCTTGGGAACACCTTGGAGCCCAGAAGAGCTGGAAGAGGTGGCTGTGGAAAGAGATATCTGGGCCTCCTTGCTCAAGCTGCTGCCCCTGTGACCCGATTTTGGAACAAGCAGAAGATAATGGATGAATGGATGGATGGATACCCAGAGACAAGGACTGAGGAGTGAACAAACTTCAAGACAGAGAATAAATTTTAAATGATTTTATTGACAGTGGGTAATAAAGCACATCAGGAACTCTGAGGAGCAAGAACACAAGTTAGATGATATTTTCCAAGGGGAGGATGATGTTGGTATGGTTCAGATCTTACTGTAGTAGGCCGTGTGGTTGGAAGGCAAGGAAGGCAACTAAGGAGACACAAGAGATTTTCAGGAGTACTTCAGTGAAGTCCAGGCACAGGTAGTTCACGAGGAGATATACTTTAAATAGCCAAATAAACACAGTAAGTAAGTCTTTCTCAAGGTTCATAGAATACAAAAGGGCTAGAAACATGACTACCAGAGACAGGTAGGGGCCGAGATGGTGTAGAGGAAGGGCAGCCGGCTCAGGACCATAAGGTCTCGGGTTCGATCCCCGGTCACGGCATACCTCGTTGTGTCCCTGGGCAAGACACTTAACCCAGAGTTGCTCCCGGTAGGACAGGCAGCGCCTTGCAAGGCAGTCTACCGCTACCGGTGTATGAATGTGTGTATGAATGGGTGGATGGTTGGTACTGTGAAGTGCTTTGGGGCCCCTCAAAGGGGGCTGGAAAGCACTATATAAGTAAGCTCTATTTACCATTTACCATAATGCTCCATTGGCGAGTAGAATTCATACTGCCTTTTATACTCCTGGCGTCTCGTTAAGATTATCTTCAGGTGTGGAAATGTTGGTGCCATGTAGTGGCTTCAGAGCAGCAGGAAAAACAGGCACTCCCACAAGACTAGGAAGTTGTACCATTTTTTGAAAAGGGGACCATTTTGAATTTAATGGTAGCAACAAATCTGTTGAAAGTTGTCATGATAAAGGTCGTAAAAGTCAGTGGTATGCATAAGAAACGAATAGAGGTGTATTTTACAACTAACTAGGTTAATTGGTACCAGGTCAGTAAGAGGACTAGGTATAAAAAGAGTATTTTAGAGATGATGAATCCATCAGCATTAAGGATGGGCAGGAGTTCACCCATCTGTGAAAATCTGTCAACGTTAGTAAAACATTTTCAGAATAATGTTACTCAAAAGAACATTAGGAAGATTTTAAATATCCCATCATTTGCAGTTAAATTTTCTTACTTTCATCATTTGATATGTTTACTTTGTTCATTTATAAATAATACATGGGTTTATCCATCCATCCATCCATCCATTTTCTTCCGCTTATCTGATTCTCTCATGCATCCTACCTCTTACAAATTCATCCATCCATCCATTCTCTTCTGCTTATCCGGGGTCGGGTCGCGGGGGTAGCAGCCTAGTAAGGAGGCCCAGACTTCCCTCTCCCCAGCCACTTGGGCCAGCTCCTCCGGGGGAATCCCAAGGCGTTCCCAGGCCAGCCGAGAAACATAGTCCCTCCAGCGTGTCCTGGGTCTTCCTCTGGGTCTCCTCCCGGTGGGACGTGCCCGGAACACCTCACCAGGGAGGCGTCCAGGAGGCATCCTAACCAGATGCCCGAGCCACCTCAACTGGCTCCTCTCGATGTGGAGAAGCAGCGGCTCTACTCCGAGTCCCTCCCGGATGACTGAGCTTCTCACCCTATCTCTAAGGGAGAGTCCAGACACCCTGCGGAGAAAACTCATTTCAGCCGCTTGTATCCGAGATCTCGTTCTTTCGGTCACAACCCAAAGCTCATGACCATAGATGAGGGTGGGAACGTAGATCGATCGGTAAATTGAGAGCTTTGCCTTTTGACTCAGCTCTCTCTTCACCACGACAGACCGGTACAGCGCCCGCTTCACTGCGGACGCTGCACCTATCCGCCTATCGATCTCACGCTCCAGTTTTCCCTCATTCGTGAACAAGACCCCGAGATACTTAAACTCCTCCACTTGGGGCAGGACCTCCTCCCCGACCTGGAGAGGGCACTCTACCCTTTTCTGGCTCAAGACCATGGCTCAAGCCTGACTTACTGCCAGCAATGCGGACCAAGCTCTGACACCGGTCGTACAGGGACCTAACAGCCCATATCAAAGGGTCCGGTATCCCATACTCTCGGAGTACTCCCCACAGGGCCCCCCGAGGGACGCGGTCGAATGCCTTCTCCAAGTCTACAAAGCACATGTAAACTGGTTGGGCAAACTCCCATGTACCCTCGAAGACCCTGCTGAGGGTGTAGAGCTGGTCCAGTGTTCCACGACCAAGACGAAAACCACACTGCTCCTCCTGAATCCGAGGTTTGACTATCCGACGGACCCTCCTCTCCAGAACCCCTGAATAGACCTTACCAGGGAGGCTTAAAAGTGTGATCCCCCTATAGTTGGAACACACTCTACGGTCCCCCTTTTTGAATATGGGAACCACCACCCTAGTCTGCCAATCCAGGGAAACTGCCCCTGAGGTCCACGCAATATTGCAGAGTCGCGTAAGCCAACACAACCCCACAACATCCAGAGTCCTAAGGAACTCCAGGCGACTCTCATCCACCCCTGGAGCCCTGCCACCGCAGAGCTTTTTAACCACCTCGGTGACCTCAGCACCAGAAATTGGAGAGCCCAACCCAAAGTCCCCAGGCTTTGCTTCCTCAGTGGAAGACGTGCCAGTGGGATTGAGGAGGTCTTCGAAGTACTCTGCCCATCGATTCACAACATCCCGAGTTGAAGTCAGCAGCATGCCACCCCTACTATAAATAGTGTTGGTGGCGTACCACTTTCCCCCCTGAGATGCCGGATGGTGAACCAGAATCGCCTCGAAGCCGTACGGAAGTCATTGTCCATGGCCTCTCCGAAATCCTCCCATGCACGAGTTTTTGCCTTAGCAACCACCCGAGCTGCATGCCGGTTGGACTGCCGGTACCCATCAGCTGCTTCCGGGGTCCCACAGGCCAAAAAGGCCCAATAGGACTCCTTCTTCAGCCTGACAGCATCCCTCACCGCCGGTGTCCACCACCGGGTTAGAGGGTTGCCGCCACGACAGGCACCAACAACCTTGCGGCCACAGCTCCGATAAGCCGCCTCGACAATAGAGGCGCGGAACATGGCCCACTCAGACTTAATGTCCCCCGCCTTCCTCGGAACGTGTTCAAAGCTCTCTTGGAGGCGGGAGTTAAAGCTCCATCTTACGGGAGACTCTGCCAGACGTTTCCAGCAGACCTTCACAATACATTTGGGTCCACCCACCATCGGAGCCAACTCACCACCAGGTAGTGGTCAGTTGACAACTCCGCCCCTCTCTTCACCCGAGTGTCCAAGACATGCGGCCGCAGATCAGATGAGACGACAATAAAGTCGATCATCGAACTGTGACCTAAGGTGTCCTGGTGCCAAGAGCACATACGTATGTACATCCTTATGCTTGAACATGATGTTCATTATGGACAATCCATGACGAGCACCGAAGTCCAATAACAGAACACCACTGGGTTCAGATCATGGGGGCCGTTCCTCCCAACCACACCCCTCCAGGTCTCACTGTCATTGCCCACGTGAGCATTGAAGTCCCCCAGTAGAACAACTGAGTCCCCAGGAGGCACACTCTCCAATACCCACTCCAAGGACTCCAAAAAAGCATGGGTAATCTGAGCTGCCGTTTGGCGCATAGGCACAAACAACAGTCAGGACCCGTCCCCCCACACGTAGGCGGAGGGAGGCTACCCTCTCCGTTCACTGGGGTAAACCCCAATGTACAGGCACCAAGATGGGGGGCAATGAGTATGCCCACTCCTGCTCGGCGCCTCTCACCAGGGGCAACTCCAGAATGGAAGAATGTCCAATCCCTCTCAAGGAAACTGGTTCCAGAGTCAGAGCCATACGCTGAGGTGAGTCCGACTATTTCTAGCCGGAACCTCTCAACCTCACGCACCAACTCAGGCTCCTTCCCCACCATAGAGAGCTTCTGTAGCCGAGGATCAGACCGCCAAGGTCCCCGACCTCGGCCACCACCCATCCCACATTGCACCCGACCCCTTTGGCCCCTCCCACAGGTGGTGAGCCCATGGGAAGGGGGACCCACGTCTCCTCTTCGGGCTGTGCCCGACCGGGCTCCATGGGTGAAAGCCCGGCCACCAGGCGCTTGCCAGCGTGCCCCACCTCTGGGCCCGGCTCCAGAGTGGGGCCCCGGCGACCCACGCCCGGGCGAGGGAACATTGACTCCATTTGTTTCACTCATCATAAGGGGTCTTTGGGCTGCACTTTGTCTGGTCCCTCACCTAGGACCTGTCTGCCTTGGGTGACCCTACTAGGGGCATGAAGCCCCTGACAGCATAGCTCCTAGGATCATTGGGACACTCAAACCCCTCCACCATGGTAAGGTGGCAGCCCATGGGTTTATGAGATGTACCGGTACAAATCAATGCAGTTTGTTTATATTACATTTTATGCAACTTTTTTTTGTGTTTGGGGTGGTGGTGGTGGGGGTTGTAATGATGAATCTGAAGACCCTTCTGCTGTGGATGTTCAGATTTAACATCTGCAGCTTGGCTCTCCAGTCTCTTTGCACAGCTGTGCAAACACACCGCGGCAGCTGAGTGGAGAAAAATAAGCAGTTTCTCTTTGACGCTCAGCAGCACTTTAATGAGCCCTAGTGTGAGAAAGTTATGTGGTGTGAAGGAAGGAGGTGGCAAATGAAGTCTAGTTCAAGGCCAGTTTAGAGTACTGGTGAACAGTTTCACCTTCATACACCTCCTGTGAGATGTCTGTATTTTCTTTAGACTGCACAGCTCTTTGAGTAAAAGGAATTAAAACGTAATATACCATTTACATTTTTTTGAAGGTATTTTCTTTGTAAACACATTAGTAGCTCAATGTTTAATTTACTTTGTACTACCAGCTAAAGTGGAGGGGTTGCTTCTTGTTTTCATCCAATGCCATATAGGTTATGTTGTTTATATGAATCACTGGTAGATTACGGTCGGTTAGTGATGCTGAGAACTGACAGGTTTATGAGAAGTGGTGGTATGCTATAAAAAGTGAAGGTTTGCTTGTGATAAAATTTTTGAATTGCAGTTCTGGGTACCGGTGAGTACTGGCCAACTTTGAGCACTGATTAGGGGCAATAACTGTACAGTACTTTGGAAATGCATTTTGTGTCTTTTACTGTTCTGTATAAGAATTACAGAAAAAAAACTATTGTATTAAACTTTCTGAAACTTGATGGAGAACTGAATAAAGGACAAAAATAACCCACAAGATTTAGGTTTGGTGAGAACTTTTATGGACATTAGTGCAAACAACAAAATGTATGGAAAAAAGGTTTAGATGAATGGTTGTTGCAACCATGGGATTGCAAATAAATCCATATGCTTATGATACTCAAACCTACGTCAGTATTAATTCACCCATCCCCCTCTAGTTAGCTGTCTGAAGAAAACCTAAGCCTGGATGTCTTTGTGTATTTTTTTAGCTCCTGGTTGGAACTCTAAAGAAGATATTGTCCTGATCCACAGATCTTTCTATCAAGATATGCCATAAGCTCTCAGAAACTGGTTTCTCAGACCACACCATTGGTTGGTTATCTAATTATCTCTCAAATCGGAGGAAATATGTTCAACATAATAGTACTTCCAGTTATCTAACTGTTAACAATGTGCTACCACAAGAGGCTCAGACTTAGGACCTACCCTCTTTTCAATCTACATAGGTAATAGGTCAGATCATCCCTGATGCATCCTTACATTTCTATGCTGACGATACAGTTGTTTATTATTGTCAAGCTGAAACAGTTGCTAAGGTTTTCCAGCCTTTGCAATCTGTTTTTGACATCATCCAGTCAGATTTGTGCCATCTCAAACTTGTAGTTAACGCTGACAAAACCACAGGCATGTTGTTTTCAAATAGGAAGTCTGTCCCATCAGTCCTTCCTTTTATTTTATCTTAAAATGTTGCGCTTATTGAGTTAGTCGATTCCTACTAATTTTGGGGTCGCTTGATCGATTCACATTTCTCTTTAAAGCCCCACGTCAAAAACTTGGTAAAGGCATTGAAAATAAAATTAGGTTTCTTTTTCAGAAACCGATCCTGATTAACTCTGAATGCTAGGAAATGTCTTGTAATCGCAAATTCCCTTCCCTCCATTGGTGACATTATTTACAAGAATGCCCCTAAAGCACCCTGCAGATGTTGGATGCTGTCTATCGTGGTGCTAAGATTCATAACTGGCTGTAACTATCGTACCCACCACTGCACCCTGTATTCACTGGTTAACTGGACATCATTAACTTCACGCAGACCCACTGGCACATTTTCATCTTTAAATCACTTCTTGGTCTGCTGCCTTCATACATCTCCTCCTACATGTCACTGTGTGAGTGCAGCTAAAGCGTGCACACACAGGACATTATTACATGCAGTGTTCCTTCAGTGAGGACTGAACAAGACAAAAGGGCCTTCTCCTTTTCTGCTCCTGTTTCCTGGAATATCTTGCAAAAAGATATGAAGCTCTCAACCTTGACCTCTCTAAGTGGCTTTAAACATCTGTTAAGTTCATGGCAAAAACCAATGCAGACATGTTCCTGTTTTTAGTACTGTATTTTACATCACTTTACACTGTAGCTGTTTTTTTAATTATAATTTTCTTCCGTTATTTCTTTTTTCATTTGTATGCTTTCTTTTATGATTGTCTACTGTTGTTATTGTTGTCTACTGTTGTCATAATTTTTTGTTAAAACGCAGGTCTCTTTTGTAAATGAGTCCTCGAGGCTCAATGAGACTAACCTGTATGCGTAAAGGTTGAATGAAAAAAAATTATGGACTTAGATAACCTTGGTGTTATCCTGGACTGCACTCTCTCCTTTGAGTCGCACATTGAATCTATCAAAACATCTACCTTTCTTCCATCTTACAAAGTTCTCAAGACTTTGGGCATCAGTCCTTGGCCCTTGGTTTTCATCACCTCCTGTTTGGACTGGAGTCTTGTTTAAGACACAGTAAAGTTCTCAGTCTCTCCAAACCTCGGTTGCCAGAGGCACATAACCCTGGCAACACATCGCTCAACATAACTTCCAGATTGGTCTCAGATCCAAAATTCTTCTTCTTACCTGCAAATTTTTACACACTATACACCTCAGTACTTCTCAGACCTTCTAATACTCCAACAACAGAACCTCGGGTCTTCTGATGCTGGACTGATTTTCACTCATCACACCAGAATGTTAACTTTGGCTCAAAGTCAAAGTCTACTTTATTGTCAATTCCATCGTATGTACAGACATACAACAACAACAAAAATCAAAATTACGTTTTTCCCCATCCCCGGTGAAACTAATCATCACATCACAATAATTAAGAACAAATAGTAATAAAAAGTTTTTTTCAAAAATCCATAAATAACAACAATAATGTTAAAAATCCCATATACAATGAACAAATGAACAGAATGACAATACAGTCAATTAACTTTCAAATTAAAAATAAAAATAAAAAAAATAAACACTGCAAAATATCACATTGTGCTGATGCTGATCTGTTTTCTTGTTGCTGTGTTCATCTGTGTTCATCTGTGACCATCTGCTCATACAAACTCATGTTCGTGCTGCTGTTTATTCCCACTATATTAGCTTAGTGTATTACTAGTTGATGTTTTTCTTAGTTAATTCTAGATGTTATTACTGTTTTTCTCTTGCATTTGTTGTTGGATGTAACTGGGACCCCGTGTACATAATCTCGTTTTCATCACATGTACCACATGCGGTGCAAATGACAATAAAGACTCTCTGACTCTGACTCTGAAAATACCCTGATGCATGCTCAATAATCCAGGTAGAAAAATCTAAAAAAGCTAAGTCTGGTCCTCTGGACATTCAAAAAACAAAACAAAACAAAGCCAAAAAAAGAAATACTGTAGAAACGTTTCGTCTTTCGTCCGAAAGACTTCCTCAGTCTGAGATGTTGTATTCAGCTCAGTCTTATAAATAGCACCCTCTCTATCTTTTTTAGATTTTTCTAACTGGATTATTGAGCATGCATCAAAGTATTTTGAACCACTTTGGCCAGGATTGCCTCAAACTTGTTAGAGAGTTTGAGAAAACAGCTAGGAAGAGGGCAGACTACAGGAACCACTTGCGTTTCAACCTTAGATGCGGACAAAGTGGCATCATTCCCAAGAACCTGGAACTGAAATCTTTGGTCAGCGGGCACCGAGCAAGATGGCCCAGCACAGAAGATCAACATCATCAGGCCATGACTCTGCGGTCTACACTCATCTCCAGGCCAGCGGTCACTCTTTCAGGGATGATGATGTTCACATCCTTGATAGAGAGGAACGATGGTTTGAGAGAGGAGTAAAGGAGGCTATATTTGTGAAAAGAAACCGTCCATCATTAAACAGAGGTGGAGGCCTCCGGGTTCAACTGTCCCCCTCTTACAATGCTGTTAGTATCACTCAGCCCTCCGTGAATAGCAAACAACCATCAGGATGCTAACGATCCATTGTTAGGCTGATGGTCCTCCTTGATCATGTGAGCAGCTAGTTTCGGCTGTCAGAAGCAAACTGGTTGATCCACTGTGAGAGGGTACTATTTATAAGACTGAGCTGAATACAGCATCTCAGACTGAGGAAGTCTTTCGGACGAAAGACGAAACGTTTCTACAGTTTTTTTTTTCTTTCTTTGTTTTGTTTTGCTTTTTGAATGTCCAGAGGACCAGACTTAGCTTTTTTAGAACTTTCAAAATGTTTTTATTAATCAAAATATTGATTTTTTTCTTACAAGTCAATGAACTAACTTTTTTCATTGTTGTTTTATTGTTTTTTTATTGTGTGAGTGATGAGTCAGCATTCATGTGATTGTTTATTATTTTTTCTATACTTTTTATAATCTAGCTACTTTGCAGACGTTGTGCTATTTTAGCTATTAATAACAAAATGTTAAGTGGATTTTTGTAAAAACATTTACATTTTTTAATAACTTTGTTTACAAATATTTTACTTGTATGTAGTTAAAACATCTTTTAAATTCCTTTAACAATAATGTTTTCTTTGAAATCTGCTTCACGTTTTGTCTTTGTCCTCTTACTTTTATGTTTGATTTAAAATACCATTTGGCTACTTTTAATTTCACTGCTTTTAGCTAGCATTTTACTATTCTTTGCTGACTTTTGTTACCTTTGGTTTTTAGCAGGCATTTTGCTTCTTTTATCTTTTAACTAGCATTTTGGCACTTTTTGAGATAATTCCGCTACTTTAACTTTTAGATTGTGTTTTGCACCTTTTAGCTGGTGTTTTGTTCTTTTAAGCATGGAGCAAGCATTTTACAACTTTTACCGTCCAAGTAGTTTTTTTTTAATCTTTAAAAACTCACTTTTAGCTTCTTTAGCCAATGTCAGCAATCATTCACCTCTCAGCATTACTGTATTTCCACAGAAATATTAGATTTTCTAACAGTACCAAAATTAAATCCCAAAATCTTTTAAAATTTAAACTCACTGTTTTAAGAAAAGTCCATAAACTTCTGAACATCTTAAAAAAAACTTAGTTAACCCTCTCTCTTCTTTTCTCAGTTATGAGTTTAAGGTGAAGCCAAAGAACGAGCTGGGAGAAGGTCCTCCGAGTGAACCGGTCTCCTTCAACACAGAGTCCGGTACGGTTCTGCCTCTTTAAACCACCTTCCTTCATCATCAGAGTCCAAACCCAAACAGCTTCTGTCAAACCGAGCCTCCAGAACCGCTCTGTGGCTTCCAGACGTTCAGATGGTTCAGCTCTGTCTCAGCTCTGCGTTGGCCTCCGGCGCAGCTGCTGCCACAGATGATGAGCATGAAATTCAACTTTCAAGGCCCTGCATCTACTTTCACATAAATAATCAAGAAAAGAAAATCTACATTTTTGGCTATTCTGAGAGAAAACATACAGTTCTCTGCCTGGGGCTTTCCGATCTCACAATCCATCAACTGCAGACAGGTTTACTGGTTCCAACACATTATAGATGTGGACTGAAGAACCTTCGATACTAATTCAACATTTTATTCCTCTGTTTGATGTTTGGAAGTTGATTTTAAACTGTTTTTGTTGTTTTTCTGTAGCGGACCCGCGTGTTAGCGAGAACGTTTCAGGTAAATGCGCACCAAACTGTTGTCCGCTCTGTGGTGCTAATAAAGTTTCATCAAAATACAAAAAGATTTGCTTTTCTTCACAGGAAAAGACGCCATCTGGACCCAGTTCCCCTTTAAGACTGACTCGTACTCGGACTGTGACGGCAAGCAGTACGTCAAACGGACGTGGTACCGCAAGTTTGTTGGTGTCCAGTTGTGCAACTCGCTCAGGTACAAAATCTACCTGAGTGACTCGCTCACCGGTGAGTAAAACCCATGCTGCCTGGTGGACTGGCTTCACAGCGGACCTGGTTCTAGATCTCACCTGGTGCAACGTTCGCTTTACCCTGCAGGGAAGTTCTACAACATCGGAGATCAGAGCGGCTTCGGTGAGGACCACTGTCAGTTTGTGGATTCGTTCCTGGATGGACGAACAGGCCGGCAGCTCAGATCCTACCAGCTCCCCTCCAGAACCGGTACCTGTGCATTGTTCACGTTCTCTGACTTAATGGTTCCCCATAAATGCTGAATGTTCATGAAGCAGCTGAGCTCAAACCTAATTCACTTTGTAATAATTTGAGTTTGGGGGGAAAAATGGACATTTTGATAGATAAGAAGTGTGAACAGAACTAAGATCAAGAGGAAATCTTGAGCAGGTGGCTTATTTTTGTTACCATGGCAACCACACAACTGTGTCTGTTACTACCAGTCAGAAACAGACTGAAAAGTAAGCCTCAGAAAGTCTCTGTGCTAAAACGGCAAATTGGATAAAAACTTGCACTTCCTGTTTGGAAGATAAAAAATTTGAGCTACTGTAATATAACTGAAGTTTGGGCATGACCTCTGACCTCTGATAGTGTCTGAGAGGAAACCATCAGTCCTACAGAAGAGATGGTGAAATATGGTACAATACCAACCAAAAAAAAAGTTGTGGGAGTGAGCACTTCAGTGCTCAGTGTAACTTTCTGTGGATAAAAAAAAAAAACTATAATTGTGGAAATATCATTTAAGATTTCAAAATCCCAGTGATGACCATGCTTTTTTTTTCTGGTTTTGTGTTGAGTTTATGAATGCTGTGAGACATACCACTACCAAATGTAAGAGTACACCCTGATGCATGCTCAATAATCCAGGTAGAAAAATCTAAAAAAGCTAAGTAAGAGTACACCATTTTTGCCTGATGCTTGTTTTGATAAATTGCACATTTCGTTGTTTTCTCAAAGCTGTGCAACAACCTCAAAACAAACATTTGAACAGAATAACTGGAGAGACCTTTTCCTCTAATATTGAACGTGAATGCTGAGAGCTCAGAGAATACGGGAATTTGCTAAAGCTCAAACTGAGTTATTAGAGCTGAAAAAAAAAAACTCCACACTAGCTAAAATAATTGCCAAATGACTAACTGAAGCTATCCATCCATCCATCCATCTTCTTCCGCTTATCCGGGGTCGGGTCGCGGGGGTAGCAGCCTAAGTAGGGAGGCCCAGACTTCCCTCTCCCCAGCCACTTGGAGCAGCTCCTCCGGGGGAATCCCAAGGCGTTCCCAGGCCAGCCGAGAAACATAGTCCCTCCAGCGCGTCCTGGGTCTTCCTCTGGGTCTCCTCCCGGTGGGACGTGCCCGGAACACCTCACCAGGGAGGCGTCCAGGAGGCATCCTAACCAGATGCCCGAGCCACCTCAACTGGCTCCTCTCGATGTGGAGAAGCAGCGGCTCTACTCCGAGTCCCTCCCGGATGACTGAGCTTCTCACCCTATCTCTAAGGGAGAGTCCAGCCACCCTGCGGAGAAAACTCATTTCAGCCGCTTGTATCCGAGATCTTGTTCTTTCGGTCATAACCCAAAGCTCATGACCATAGATGAGGGTGGGAACGTAGATCGATCGGTAAATTGAGAGCTTTGCCTTTTGACTCAGCTCTCTCTTCACCACGACAGACCGGTACAGCGCCCGCTTCACTGCGGACGCTGCACCTATCCGCCTATCGATCTCACGCTCCAGTTTTCCCTCATTCGTGAACAAGATCCCGAGATACTTAAACTCCTCCACTTGGGGCAGGACCTCCTCCCCGACCCGGAGAGGGCATGCTACCCTTTTCCGGCTCAAGACCATGGCCTCGGATTTGGAGGAACTGATCCTCATCCCGGCCGCATCACACTCGGCTGCAAACCGCTCCAGTGAAAGTTGTAAATCACGAACTGATGAAGCCAGTAGGACCACATCATCTGCAAAAAACAGAGAAGCGATTCTAAGGTCACCAAAACGGATCCTCTCAACACCTTGGCTGCGCCTAGAAATTCTGTCCATAAAAGTTATGAACAGAATCGGTGACAAAGGGCAACCTTGGCGGAGTCCAACTCTCACCGGGAACGAGCCTGACTTACTGCCGGCAATGCGGCAATGCGGCAATGCTAACTGAAGCTAAAAATAGCAAAATACCACCTAAAATTAGTAATGCAACATACAAGCTAAAAGCTAAAATTAGCAAACGTATCAGTATATCTGAAAGCTAAATGTTGCAGAAGGGTAGCTAAAACTGAAATTATTATAAGACAATAGCTGAAGCATAATAAGAGAACAATGTTTTTGGAGGAACTGACGAGATTTCAATGTACTTCTATAGGAATTACAAAAAAAAAAAAATAATAATAATAGCAACCATCTGCTGAATGAACTGAACATGTTACTATACGAACAGATGTAAAAGTCTTTAAAGTGGTTAGATTGAAAAACAACAACAACAGAACAATAGATCTGAGACAACATTCAAACATCAAAGTACGTCAAATACCTGTTCTCAATAACGTGGTTGTTAATGTGTCCCAAGCTTCCCAGCTAAAGATGTAACCCCTGCACTTCGTTGTCTCCATGCACAAAATTGTGCTCTCTCCTTCCACAAGTTATTTTACTATCTTTATAAGTTTTGCTGGGTCAGTTGTAAAGAGGGCTGTATTTTCCAATGACCTTGACCAGCTCAGCAGATCAGCTGATGCAAAATGAAAGCAGTACAGTTCAATTGCTTTTCTGCATAAACACGGCCACTAAGTTCACGCCAATCATGCAACACTTGGAGCATACCTCTGCAAGAAAGAAGATCTGCTAGCAGCTTGTGCACAGAATGGGTTCTCGGGAACAGTGGGAGAACAAAACAACAACAAAAAAACACACAATTTTGTCACGCAACTAAGTCAGTGTGAATAATGTTTGGCACGTCTGATTGAGTATAAATTTGCCTTTAGAATGTTTTAGTGCGGTTGTGCAGATTAATCTTCCAGGATCTGGGTGTAGGTGTGAAAAGGATGCGTGCGCCAGGTTCCACGCACGTCGGGATGTATCAACTCGAACATTCCGTGAAAGTGTGCGTACAGTCACGCACATTTATGACCAGCAATGAGCATGTTCTTACCTCCACGCAAACATTTTCCGTTCACAGTATCACCAAAATATGACTGTTTGTATTTCTGAACTTAAAGGATTTGAACACTTTCTTTTTCACAAGTCTGGGAATTTTTGGTCTAAATCCAAACAAGGAAATTGAACCACATTTAACCTCAAACAACAGAACGTCTAATACGCCTCCAGAATGATCAAAACAACCTCACTTCAATGTAAATTGTAAAGTTTCTCAGATTTTTGTCACATGTAGATGTAAACATGTCAGTGAGCGCACGCCTGTCAGGCGCTCACACAGACGATGAGCATGAAGTGTCAACTGTGTAAGAGGCATTTCATTCTCTCTGAGAAGAAAATGATGTCATATCAGTAAATTAATTCAGAACAACTCATCTCTGATGACTCCTCAGGTCTACAAGGGGTGCACCATCATATATGTCCATGAATAGGGGGCACAGATGGTGTAGACGTAGGGCAGCCGACTTGGGACCAGAAAGTCGCAGTGGGGCGACTGTGGCTGAGTGGTTAGAGCAGTCGTCCTCCAATGCAAGAGTTGGGGGGTTCGAATCCACCAGCAGTCACATGCTGAAGTGTCCCTGGGCAAGACACTGAACCCCTCATTGCCTCCAATGTGTGTCCATTGATTATTGTCCTTAGAATGATCTGTTCAATTAGCTTTGTATAGATCTAGTAAAGTGTTGTATGAATGGGTAAATGAGGACACGGATTGTAGTGTAAAGTGCTTTGACTATCTTGATAAGATAGAAAGGTGCTATGTACGTACAGTACACAGGTTCACCTCCCTGCCATGCGCACATGTGGTGTCCTTAAGCAAGACATCTAATCCATAATTGCTCCTTGGGCGCTTACAAAGCTGCCCACTGCTCCACCTGGGTGTATCTCGTGTGATGGATTAAATGCAGGGAACTAATTTCACCATCGTATGGAAACATACCATGATGACAACACATAGCACTTGTTAAATAGCTGCGTAAAGTTGTGCATATTTGAGTGATAATGACAGCTGATAATGACACACTGACAGGATGATGTCATTTACAGAAGAATTGGGAGGCTGCGTGTTTTCAGGGATCACAACAACCCAATACTGGTTAGGGATCTCTCAGTTGTCCCTGAACTGGGCCATGCCCGCTGGATGGGATGACTTCATCCACGTGATGCCCTGATATATAAAATGTCCCCACATCGCAGAGTAAATACTTAGATGATTTTTGGCTACTCCTTTTGTTGCATCAGCTATTTAAAGAAAAAGCATTTAAGTTACCCTGATGTATGCTCAAGCATTTAAGTTCTACTGAACTTCTGAGTGCCTCTGTGTTTACAGTAATTATTTATTAAACACGCGCAAAGTTGGAAATGCCTTAGAACGGCTCCACCAGCAGATCTGTGCCAGTGAAGGACGAGGGACAAGAATCCCACATGCAAGACAAGTTTGCATCTATTTTACATATTTAGATGGAGGCGTGTCAAAGGAGGAGTCTGGTATTCCCTCATATTCGCTCAATTCCATGTTGATTGGGATGTATTAGGAAAGTGTGCTAGGATTCATACGTATGGACGGTTTCATACATCTGGATTTATTTGTGCGTACGCTGTTTTCTCGATTTAAGCATAAACCATGTTTAAGAAGGAAATCCACGCAAGTCTTTGCTCATGAAGCCCCTGGACAGCAGGTTTCACTTTTAGGGAACCACAAACTGGAGACGGTTTCTGATTGTGGTTTTAGTTCAAGTTCAAGAATCTTTATTATCCTCAAGGGGCAATTTGCTTCATAGTCAGTGGTCACACAAAACATTCATACTAGACATACAAGACATTAAGACATTAAAATAACAATACCAAAATCATCAGTGTTCATTGAGAAACCAGATCACTACAGGGATAAATGAGATTTTCAGTCTGTTCGTTTTACATCAGGGCAGCAGATATCTGCATCCAGATGGAAGTAACCTGAACTCAGCATGGAGTGGATGATCAGGATCTGCCAGAATCAGCCTTGCCTTGTTCACTGACCTCACCTTGTGTAGGTCAGTGAGGTTCTGCAGGGCTGTGCCGTTTTGCTGCACATCCTGACAATCCCTGAGACTTTGTTCTTGTTCTTGCATGTCAAAAGTTCAAACCAACAGATGAAGGTGAAAGTTAAAATAGACTCAATAAAACATTCTCATAAAAGTATAATCAACTTTAAAACCACAGAGCTTCTAAAAATGCATTCTCTTCTTACAAAGTGAGTGTACATGTGCATCAAAGGTCAGTTTATCATCAAGAACAATTCCCAGATATTTATATTAATGCACCACCAGCTTCACCATTAATGACCACAGGAGCTGCAACTGAAGAGTCTTTTTTTTAAATCAATGACCATCTCCTTTGTCTTAGAAACATTTACCTTTAGAAGACTCACACCATTCAGTGACAGTCCCCAATCACAGTCTGGATCATCACTTTTCATCATGCTTTTAGAGTCACTCTAATACGATATGCTCAGATTATAAAAGCTAGAAGCATTGATTCATTTAACTTACCACCTTTTTGTTTCTGTTCCAGGGTTCTACAGAGCTCTCCGTCAGGAACCAGTCCACTTTGGACAGATAGGAGGACATTCCCACGTCAACTACGTCTCCTGGTATGAGTGTGGAACACCCATCCCGGGGAAATGGTAGACATTTAAAGCTCAACGGTCGCCTTTCTGAATGAAGAGACTCATCACCTCCGCTGGGAGGTGCAGGGGGTTCAAATCCTCCTCAGGCCGGATCCGTTTCATCACTTGGTGCTGAAAGAAAATGTACAGGACTTCCAGGTCAGGGAATCGTAAGGAGAGAGCAGTTTTTATAGCAGACGTGCCTCATCTTTACTATTTATCGAACAGCAGCGCTACAGAGACATTAGAACTGGCGTGAGCTTTCCTCAAACTCAAGGTAAATATTTTTTATTTTGTCTTAAAAATGATGGGAAGCTGGCTCCCTGGATTACTATTTTCATAACTTGTGAGATTTTATTTATCAGAAGGCCTTGGATTTGTTTCTTCAGTCGCAGGAGTTTCTGGTGGGAGGATGTAATTTTCTTTGTTTTCAACTGAGCTTTTAGCGTTTCTCGAAACTCCACATCGTCCCGGTGCTTCTAACTTCAGTTTCACCTGAAAGCGTTTGTGCTGATGGATCACACAGCCTCTGTGGGAGCTCCTCTACTCTTGCAGAAATGTATTTACTGTATGTGTATATGGACAGAATGTATTTTTTCATTACATTTTTGCAGATATATATATTTCTCCCACCACAACCTTTTTCTTCTTCATGCTAAAACAGGACAAGAAGCTAAACCCATAGCCTCTTAAAAAGGCACATTTAGGCAAATTTTGTAATTTCAAAAGCAAAAATGTGTTATAGTCAAGCTAAGAAACGACCTAATGAGGTGATTTTTTACCAAGTAAATTGAAGAGCATACCATAGTGCATTGTAGCTGCTAGCTCGCTAGCTAGCAACTTGATTTCAATGTGCTTATCTTCTGGTCTATAAAGAAAAGAAACGCTCCATATGCAAGTCATAGTAGTTGGTAAAGCCCATTAAAATACAACTGTTGCCATTGAAACCATTTCTTCTCAATGCAAGATGGAAATAAACAACAGTTAACACAGTGAAACTGAGGCTAACGCTAGTTCGTAGCTAATAAAACGCATAAAAAGTAAAAAAGTTCAGTCAAATGTAAATAAAACAGAATGTGATCATTCACACATATAAACCCATTTTTATTACACAATAGAACGTAATAAAAAATATCAAACATTTAACAAAAAAATTGTACTTGAAAAAAAAAAAGAAAGATAATTTTGAATTTGATGGCAGCAACACAAGATGGGTCTCATTCCACGTTGCTTCTGTTCATTTTAAATAAGCTTTGGTCCAGAGAAGACTGTAGCGTTTCTGGACAGTGATGACTTCTTCTTTGTGTGATAGAGCTTTAATTAGCATTTATGAGTGTTTTGACATGTTGAACTGTAGATGTCGAGCTCTTTAAAGTCTTTGTCATTTTCCCACTGAAGAGCATTATTCTGAAAGAGTTGCACTATTTTAGACAGTTTTTGTTACTGGTAAACCTCTGCCGATCTTTACTTCAATAGATTCAGCCTCTCTAAAATGCTTTTTTTACTCCGACTTCTTACTGACCTGTTATCAGTTAACCTGATTCGCTTTCTTTTGCTACCCTCCTGTCCCCAATTTTTACAGATATGTTACCATCAAATTATTTTCGTGCCCAAAAAGTTGTACAGTTTCTTAGTTTTTAAGAAATATGTTGATTATGTTCTGTTGTGAATAAAATATGAGTTTTTATTTACATTTTCCACAACAACAGTTTTTATGTTGTACAGCTCAACGAGATTGCTGGATAAATATAAGAATAATTAAGTAATACTTTTACTTGGTTTGATATTTGGTTTTGGACCTTGGAGAACATTTCATCAGCAATTATTCTGAGAAAATTAACATGGCTGTTTTAAAATAAACCTTAATATGATTTCAGTTACATGAGCTTCAGAGAAAAATGTCATTTTTACCAACCGGACCAACTGTTTCCTTAACACAGAAACAATTAACAAGTTTAAACCAAATCTTAAAGTCAAAACATAATTTTTCTTTATTTTTTACCTTTTACAAAGACACATTCATCTCATTGCTGTGATTCCATTTTTGACATTTCAGCATGTATAAAATTTAAGATTTCCAAGACTTTTAAACATTATATTAAATGTGGTTTAAATTTTAAAAGGATGAGCCATGTGTGTGTAAATGTAATTATTGTCAGCATGAATTCTGTACGAATCCAAGAGTTAAAAATAAACGTTCACATTAAACTGAAGGTCATTATTGCAGAAACTTGTTGGAGTTCCCAAAATGGAGCTTCTAGCCCGGCCGCTGTTAATTTCCTGTCTTGTTTAAAGTATATTTGATGATTTGAAGGGGTGTGTTGTGGTCACAGCTCTTTTTTCTCAGTCCGGCTGGATCACTGCTTCCTGGCCATAAAACAGAAAACTGCAGCAGCAGGGATAATTTTAAACACAGAGGAGAGCTTTGTACAGAAAATAAGAATGTATTGCTGTTATTGTCTTCTATATGTTTGTTTCTGTAACAGTAAAATAAAGTCTGGATTCCTTTTTTTTTTTAAAGAAAAGCGTCTGATTTAAGCTCCACGTGAAAACTTCATCTGTTCACACATTAAACCGACCTGTGGTTTAAGTGGAAGCATCAGAACCAGAAACGTTTCCCAGGGCTCGTCTGATTTAATTCAATGTTTAAAAAGAGAAAACTGGAACTGGAACCACAGTTTCCATGTCAGAGTTCTCAGACTTCATGAGGGAACATAAATTAGATTCATGAAAACAAGTTCTGGTGTTTAAAGAAAAAATAAACTAAGGCCTTCATATTTAAGCAATCTCTTCATTAAGTTCAGTTTCACTCATTTATTTAGTAACAATTCAACAGTTGTCTACAAACATTTCACTACAAAACTTCATATATTGGTTTATTATTATTGTAAGGAAGGAAAGGTTTGACTTTGCCTCCATCTGGTCCAAATACAGACCAGTGGCAGGTCTGTAAATGATCCGATTTGCAAAACATTCAGAACAAAATCATGAAAAAATAAAGTTGTGGCATCACCACTGGTTGTGTTATTAGGTAGTTACTGGAGTATGTGACAGTAAGCCAAAAATGAGCACACACAGAGAATAAATCATAGACTCGTCAGGCAAAATCTCAGTTTGGTATTAGTTTGGGTGACCATGTGTGAAAAAACGAGAAGACCAGTCCTATTAATATTTTGGAAAGACACCATGAGGAGAGAACCAGTCCTACAAGTTGTAGGCAGAGACACTGAGAGGAGACTACCAGTCCTACAAATGGCAGGGAGAGACACCAAGAGGAGACTACCAGTCCTACCAATGGTAGGGAGAGACACGAGAAGAGGACCAGTCCTTACAATGGTAGGGACAGACACTGAGAGGAGACCACCAGTCCTATCAATGATAAATGGACTGCCCTTATATAGCTCCTTTCTATCTAATCAAGAAACTCAAAGTACTTTACAATACAACTTGCACCCTCATTTATCAATCCACACAGCACTCTACAAGACTTCTACAAAACTTATCTGAACCTGTAGAGACAAATCAGTGCTTTATCACATTCATACACAAATGTGACATGCATTGGCAACAATGAGGGGTTCAGTGTTTGGCAAAGGGACACTTCAGCATATGATTGCTGGTGAATTGATACAACTTGCAAAAAAAAAAGCTGCCAGGTTGTGATTAGATGTGGGCGTTTCCACCTTCTGCACACATCAACAGCCAATGGATATGGTTAAACTGAGTTTATTTTCAGTGTGAATAATATTTACTATGAACTTGGAGTCTTACTGAACTTCAGGGTAAACAAAGGCCAAAATAATAAACAAACACAAACTATTTTCCCTCCTATTTTATCTTACCTCAACAACAACAAAAAAGTAACCAAAATACAGGTATCTTAAATGAACTAAACTAATGAAAACAGGAGAAACACGTCTTCACTAAAATGGCAGCTCACCCATACAAAAACTCCAAACAAAACAAAACTAATAAATCTGACAACCCGTGGATAGTGGGTCAGCTGTAGCTGGTTGGGATGCACAGAGAGAATGGATCTCCCATTGGAGGACAAATGCTACTCAGCCACACCTGCCTATAACCAATGCTGTCAAGAGACTATGAGAGGAGAGGACCAGCCCTAACAATGATGGGGAGAGACACTGAAAGGAGACAACCAGACTGATCAATGGTGGGGAGAGACACTGAGAGGAAAAGAGCAGTTCTACTAATACTATGGAGAGACACTGAGAAGAGACGACTCATCCTACTGATGCTGTGTAGAGATACTGAGAGGAGAGGACCTATCCTACCAATGTTGGGGAGAGACACTGAAAGGAGAAAACCAGTCTTACCGATGGCGTGGAGAGACACTGAGAGGAAAGTACCAGTTCTACTAATACTGTGGAGAGACACTGAGAGGAGAGGACTCATCCTACCAATGCTGTGGAGAGACATTGAGAGGAAATGACCAGTCCTACTAATACTGTGGAGAGACACAGAGAGGAGAGAGCCAGTCTTGCCAATGATGGGGAGAGACACTGGGAAGAGAGGACTTGTCCTACCAATGATGGGGAGAGACACTGAGAGGAGAGGACTCATCCTACCAATGCTGTGGAGAAACACTGAGAGGAGAGGACTCATCCTACCAATGTTGTGTAAAGATACTGAGAGGACAGGACCATTCCTACCAATGCTGTGGAGAGACACTAGGAGGACAGGACCAGTCCTATCAATGCTGTGGAGAGACACTGAGAGGAAAGGACCAGTCCTACTAATAATGTGGAGAGACACTGAGAGGAGAGGGCCAGCGCTACAATTGCTGTTGAGAGACACAGAGAGGAGAGGACCAGCCCTACCAATGGTGTGGAGAGACACTGAGAGGAGAGGACCAGCCCTACCAATGAAGTGGAGAGACACAGAGACACTGAGAGGAGAGTACTCATCCTACCAATGCTGCGGAGAGATAGTGAGAGGACCGGACCAGCCCTACCAATGTTGGAGAGAGACACTGAAAGGAGACGGCCAGTCTTACCAATGGTGGGGAACGAAATTGAGAGGAAAGGGCCAGTTCTACTAATACTGTGGAGAGACACTGAGAGGAGAGTGTTGATTTATATTGAGTTACGCTCTTATGCTCTTATTGTGAAGAGCAGGTATACTATTTCCTTTTCCTCCCTGAGGGACTTTTCCACTCTGTAGTTGGTCTTAGTGTTGAATAAATATGGTGTGTTCTGCCTAAAGAAAGAACCGAGCATCCTGCTTATTTCCATCCCTGGGACGCCAAGTAAGAGCTGTGTACTACTCACATCCCTTAACAGGTTATGGGCCCAGGAATCCCAGGACCCAGATGAGATGGAAATGAGTAAAAATAAGCTTGCAGAAGAAGTTTACCGCGACGAAGTAACGCAACAGAAATTTGTGTGTGAATAAGCGCATGTCGAAGCTAACGAGCTAACTAGTAAGCAAGCTAACGTCTTCGAAGCTATGGCGAACAGAGGGCCAAATATATCTGTATCTCCACTTCTTTTTGATGGATGTGAAGAAAAATATGACTTATGGGAGACAAGATTTCTTTATGCGGAGCTAGTTAAACTGCTGGATGATAAAAGTTTCTCACTGATAAGGCATAAAGCGGATGATGATGGTAGGAAAGCCCTGAAAAATTTGAGAGAACATTATTCAGGGAAAAGCAAACCAATAATAATAAATCTGTACACATCATTAACGAAGCTTAAAATGGCGAACACCGAAAGTGTTACAGAGTATATTATAAGAGCTGAAAACCTCATCACAGCTTTAAGAAATGCTGGTGAAAGCATGAGTGATGGACTGTTAGTGGCCATGGTATTAAATGGACTACCAGAATCCTTCAAAATTCAGAATCCTTTATGACAATAAAGATTCTCTGACTCTGACTCTGACTCAAACCGTTTGCTGTCTACATTAGTCAAGATGAAGAAAACGTTACATTTACAGACTTTAAGAGAAAACTGAGAGTCTACAAAGAAACTGAACAAATGAAAACAATAGTCTTCTGACAATGTAATGAAAACATACACAAGACATTTTACTAACCTAAACACAAGCAGCAAGAAAAATGAAGAAGCAAATGTAATATGCTACAAATGTGGAACAAAAGGGCACAAAGCCAGAAAATGTTTAAAGAGATTGTGGTGCAACTACTGTAAGAGTAACACGCACAAAGAAACACTGTGCAAGAAAAAGGGGAATCAAGATGGAGTCAGGCAAGTTTCAGAAGCTCCACAAAGAGAACAAGATCAGCTTTTCAAAGCAGAACTTAAACAAGGTAAGGATCAAGTGGACGTCAAATTAAAAGGCATCATGGTGAACGTCGGAGCAACTTCCCACATACTGAACAACATCAGAAAGTTTAAAGATTTTGATTAAACTTTCCAGCCCAACTCACACACTATGGAATTAGCCGACGGAACCAAATGTGCCGGAATGGCGCAGAAAAGAGGAACAGCCATAATCCATCTACAGGACAACAGAGGACATCACTATCGAGCACAGCTGAGAGATGCACTCTACATGCCTTCTTATCCCCACAACATCTTCTCAGTGGCAAGAGCAACAAACGGAGGTGCGATCATCACATTCAAGAAAGGAAACAGTCATATGATCACAAAAGATAACAGCAGGTTTGACGTTTATGAAAGTGAAAATCTCTTTTATCTGCCAACTTTTGAAATGTGCATTGATCAATGTAAAATATGTCATGATATGCAAACCTGGCACAAAATACTAGGTCATTGTAACTATGAAGATGTAAGAAAGCTTCAAAATGTTGTAAAAGGTATGGAAATCAAAGGTAACGTGACAAAACCTGAAAAAACTTTGTGAAGTATGTACTCAAGGAAAATTTGTACAAAACAGAAATAGGGAACCTGACAGAAAAGCAAAGTCACCTTTAGAAATGGTACATACCGATTTAAATGGTCCAATGAAAAACACAAGGCTAGAAGGGCATAAATATGCACAATCTTTTACGGATGACTACTCGGGCACAATATTTATGTATTTTCTTAAAAGTAAAAGTGACGTGCTACAAGCCACAGAAAGGTTCATTGCAGATTCATCACCATATGGTGAAATCAGATGCGTTCGTTCAGATAACGGCACCGAATTTACAAGCAGAGATTTTAAGACATTGCTAACCAAGAACAAAATTAGACATGAGACTTCAGCGCCGTACTCTCCTCACCAGAACGGCACAGCTGAAAAAGGATGGAGAACTGAAAGTTATGCACCATAACTCATGTTCCCTGAAGGAAGGGAACGAGATGCAACATACTTGCTATGGGAATTGCGCCCCCGCGCGATTACCTGAAGGAATATACTCACGCCTTTATGGCTAGGGCGTCAATGCCGCGCCAGAGGCCCCGCCCTCTGGGTACTTAAGCGGCTGACGCCCATCCATCTTTCTCCAAAATTGCACTTCACCGAGCTTTCAGCATTGAAAAGGGCCAGATATGTTGCACCTCGTTCCCTTCCTTCAGGGAACATGAGTTATGGTGCATAACTTTCAGTTCCCTTTCAGTCTGGTCTCTCGGTGCAACATACTTGCTATGGGAACGTAATCCATTCACGCCCTTGAAATGCTCAGTAAAATGCATGCTAGAGTGAACGTCTGCCCTTGACCAGCAGGCATCTCAAGGCTACTTTCTACTGTGTGTTAGAAAGGACAGCCTGAGTGACGTCACACGCAGTAACATCCAAACTGTAATGCTTTGCAAAAGTGTTTAATGAGCTCCAGTTCACAGCAGCGCAAATGTCTGCAACTGGTACACCCTTGAACAGTGACCACGAAGTGGCCAAGCCCCTTGTTGAGTGAGCGTGCACTCCAGAGGGCACCTGTTGACCTTTGCTACTGTACGCCCTTTTAATAGCCTCCGTCACCCAATGTGAGAGGCGTTGTTTTGATAGGGCCTTTCCGGTAGCAGGTGCTGCAAAACACACAAACAGTTTATTTGTTTTCCTTCATTCGGCTGTTCTCTGCAAGTAAATGCGTAAAGCCCTCACGGGGCAGAGAGCCTTCAGCCTCTCCTGTTCCTGAGTGAGGACAGGAGCAGGTAGGAAGGAGGAGAGATCAAAGTCCAGACTCCTATGGTTCAAAGTCAAGACCTTGGGGGTGTATGCGGGATTAGGCCTTAAGGTGACCTTTGACCCGTCAGGGGCGAATCTGGTACACATTGGATGTACAGACAGTGCATGGAGGTCACCCACGCGTTTCGCCGAGCAAAGTGCCAAGAGTAGAGCGGTTTTATAAGATAACAAATCTATCTTAACCTCGCTCAGTGGCTCGAATGGGGGGTCACAGAGAGCCCCCAAGACCAGGCCAAGATCCCAACCAGGGGTCAGGATCCTGCTGGGTGGTTTAGTCCGAAGCACACCTTTCATAAATCTTATTATGATTGGATGCGCTCCAGGTGTCCTGTGTCCCCAGCCTTCGTGACAGGCTGAAATAGCTGATAGGAAAACTTTAATCGTTGAGTAAGAACGACCTTTTTCCAGTAAGTCCTGAAGGAAGGTCAGGAGCTGAGCCAAGTCGCATGCGTAAGAAATAATATTTCTTTCTGAGCGCCAGGCTTAAAAAATACGCCACTTCTGTGCATATAGGGACTGTGTTGACACAGCGCGGGCATTTTGTATGGTTTTTACCACATTTTCCGGCAGGCCCGACGTCATCAGCTTGTTCTTTTCTGCCAACAAGCTGAAATTTTTAACAGTTCCTGGCCTAAGCGGCAGGACTGCCTCATCTGGTGACATAGTTTGGCCCTGAAGAAGAGCAGTTGGTATATCCAGTTCTCCTCCAAGGGCCCTGGAGGCTGTGAACCCCTGGGGGTCAACCAAGTTGGGAAGAGGGCCTCCTTGCCAATTTGCTACCAGGCTGCTCTGGTCGAGGGTTATCGAGGGCAGATGCAACCTGTCATCCTTATTAGACAGATTTGGAGCAGAAAGTCTAATTTCCCCCTCCAAGTTTGGGGTCATGGGACTGAGAAACTGTGTTTTGTAAACAAGCAGATCTCCTGACTACAATCCGTTTTCTGGAATGGTCCAGTTTACTGGTCCTTGGCTTTAACAGAGCATCAGAACCAGGCAAACCGCCCTGGGTCTGTGTTTCACCCGTTGGGAGAATTTTGTTTGAGAGCAGAGCTGAACCAGCACAGAGAGGAAGGTCACGTGTTGTCTGATCACTGTTTGGACATTGCGCGTCCCTCATTAATAATAAAGGGACAGCTGCAATGTGAGAACATGGAGATGCTTTTTTGAGTTTGGCAGACTTTAGATTATTTGGTGATGATTTGGTGATGGCCCAGTCCCCTTCGAAAAACAGGAAGAGAGATCTGATTCAACTCCAATTTGTTTACACGCACAGCAGCTTGAACACAATTGCTGCTGTGAAGGTGTGAAGCTTGTGGCTACCTGTGGGCATCTGACGTGGCCGCCCCGTCGTTAGATTCTGTTGGCGTGCCTCCCTGAGGTGCGGACATGTCACGTGTTTGCCTGGTTAGTGTATTGGCTGCTCCGTTTTTCACAATGGATCGGGGACTTGAGCACGTGACCCCTCTCACCTGTCTCCGTGAGGGGTGTAGGGGCTGCTTGCAGACGCCTCTGTGCCTGTCTACTGCAGACAAAG
>JBBPBX010014385.1:0-29107 GCA_038048925.1 Garcialebias charrua
GTTGTCTTCATGCCCATGTTTGATTTCATTTTCCGCTCTTTGTGTAGTTCAAGCAAAGATATTTGGCAAGCATTTGCCATTGAAGCTAAAAGCTTCAAGAACCATGGATCTATCAGGATGATATATATCCAACCCACTCCATTATATGAAAGCTAAACAAAGAGCTTGACCCAAAAAATACTATCGATGAGAAGCATGACTCATGAGAAAAATCAAATATAGCAGACTTTTAGAATTTTGAACAATGTTTGTGCTGTTTTTCTCCATTATACAACACAGGTTGTTGTAAATAGATTGACTTAGCACAAATAAGAGCTAAAATAATGAAAGTTTAAAAAAGGCTACAGGAATTTTTCTCTTTTTTTGGTTAATCTTTTCTTTTCTTTTTTTTCTTTCAAATTTATTCATTTTAAAATACAACACACAACAATCTCACACTTGAGACCGTACAATATAAAAATAAAATGAAGGGTAGCAGAATGAAGAAAAATATCTTATTATATCTGCCCCCTTTTTACAAAAAGTCAACTCAAACAAAAAAATAATCTAACAAGTTACAAATTTAAAAAGAGCAACTCATATAATTGTATATCTCTGGTGCTGAGGTCGCCGAGGTGGTTAAAAAGCTCCGCGGTGGCAAGGCTCCGGGGGTGGATGAGATTCGCCCGGAGTTCCTTAGGGCTCTGGATGTTGTAGGGTTGTGTTGGCTTACGCGACTCTGCAATATCGCGTGGACATCGGGGGCAGTTCCCTTGGATTGGCAGACTGGGGTGGTGGTTCCCCTATTTAAAAAGGGGGACACGTGCAAGTTGAAGTCGCCTGAAATGACGACCCGAGAATATTTAGCTGTAATTTCAGCCAAGAAATCAGAAAACTCGCTGATGAAGTTCTTGGAGCGAGGCGGCCGGTAGACAAGAGCACACAAAGTTACAGGTGAATGTCCTAGTTCAAACACAGTCAGCTCAAAACTGGAGCAGGAGACTGGAATGGACAGTTGTTTACAGTCAAAAGTTGATTTGAATATTGTTAATAATCCACCACCACGACCTGATGGTCGCGGGTCGTTAAAAAACAAACAGTTTGGTGGTATTATTTCCGTCAATGCGCTGGACTCACCCGGCGACATCCACGACTCTGTGATGCAGAAAAAGTCCAAGTCGTGATCTTCAAAGTAATCCCTGAGGATGAACGTTTTGTTGCAAACAGATCGGGCGTTGACAACACAGAATTTGATGATATCCGAGCTAGCCGCTGATGAGCTGCTAGCAGCTGATGTGCTAGCCGCTGGTGGGGGAGCGCGCGTCCGCGGCTCGCTGCCCACAGAGAGCTGCTGCTCCGGCCGCAGATCCCCGTTGTTTTCCTGGTCCGTGCACGCGGGAGACTGGCGATGAGAATCGAGACCATCAGCTGAAGACAGCGAGGCAGAACGCCGGGCTCTGAGCTTCACCAGCCGGCCAGCTCGAGAGCCGCGTTTCTTCCTCCGAGTCGATCGATTTCTCCGTGCAGGCTGGTGCGAAGAGCAGCGGAGGTAAACGGGCAGCTCGTCTCCGAGCAACGGGGGCAGAGGGGGCCTCCCCGAGGTACGCTCATACTGGCCCGAATCAGCGACATCCGCGGCAGCAAAACGTAAATCCAGAAGCTGCTTCCGATCATAAACCAGCAGTGTACTTATGTCTCCAATGAAGAACGAACAAAACACAAAAATTCCAAACACCCACAGGAGAGGCGGATACGCAGCCATGCTATGGGCGCCATCTTGGATCTCTTCTTTTTTTCTAATTTGCAAAATAGTACCCGTAAAAAACGGAGCTAACCGCTACACATCTACGGTTATAAAACATCGAATTTTAGCTCAAAAATCTCCTACAGCTAACAGTTTGTAAATGTCCACCCAGTAATTACTTTCTGTAAGTTTCAACAAAATCTGTCCTATAGTTCATGATCTAATTTACCATACCATACCATACCATTTTATTTATAAAGCACTTTAAACAGGAACAAGTCCACACCAAAGTGCTGGACAAACAAACACGCAACAGGCAACACAGACAATGAAGTACAACACGAAAAACATAAAAACATTGCAGATCATAAATCAAACGATCCAATACAAATCAGCTGGCATTGAAAGCGATGGAGTAGTAGTGAGTTTTTAACCGGGATTTGAAAACCGAGAGGGAGGGGGCCTGTTTGATGAGCAGCGGTAACTCGTTCCAGAGTCTTGGGCCTGCTACAGAGAACGCCCTGTCACCCCTGCGCTTAAGGCGAGTTTCTGGAACTATTAAGAGTACCTGATCCTCTGACCTCAAAGCACGTGGAGGGACATATGGGTGTATCAGATCCGAGAGATAGGCGGGGGCGAGACTGTTCAGCGATTTGTAGACATACATGAGAATTTTGAATTGGATTCGAAGATGAACCGGTAGCCAGTGAAGGGAGGCCAAGACTGGTGTAATGTGCTCTCTTTTGCGTGTGCTGGTTAAAAATCGGGCAGCTGCGTTCTGAACCAGTTGTAATCGTGCAATGGTGGCTTGACTGACGCCAAACAGAAGTGAATTGCAGTAATCAAGCCTAGATGTAATGAATGCGTTAGGGGTGCACCGATTTCAATTTTCTGGCCGATCACCGATTACCGATTTTTAGAAAGTCTGACCTGCCGATTCCGATTTTGGCCGATACTGATTTTCAGGTGTTAAAAGGTCAAAATGCACCCTACATTTTCAGGATTTTCCAACCTTTGCTGAGGCAGATAAAATCGGTAGATAAAATCGGCTTCTCATTTAAAGATCGGCCGATCACCTATCTCCCCAAATTAAGGAAATCGGGGCCGATCGATCGGCCGGCCGATTTATCAGTGCATCCCTAGAATGCATGAATCACTGTCTCCAGGTGCTTTTTGGATACTATGGGCTTCAGCTTAGACAGACGCCTCAGCTGGAAAAAACAGGATTTGACGATCATGTTTACATGACTGTTGAGTTTCATGGAAGGATCCATTATCACTCCCAGATTTTTGACTTTTTGTTTTTCGGATAGGGGTAGAGCAGACAGGTCAATGCAGTGGTTTGAGGTTGTGTCATTGGGAAGGAACAATATGGCTTCAGACTTCTTATCATTGAAGCTTAAGAAATTTAAAGCCATCCAGTCCCTGATGTCAGCCAGGCAGTCGAGCAGAGGTTGAATAGAGCCTGTACCATTTTGTCTTAGGGGGAAGTAGATTTGACAGTCATCAGCGTAGAAGTGGAAAGGTATATTGTGTTTCCGGAAAATAGCACCGAGTGGCAGCAGGTATAAGGAGAACAAGAGAGGACCCAGGATGGACCCCTGCGGAACCCCCCATTTAAGAGCCGCCACTGCAGAAGTAAAATCATTGATGGACACACAAAAAGACCTGTCAGAGAGGTAGGATCTGAACCAGTTTAGGGCTGATCCTGAGATGCCCACCCACTGCTCCAACCTAGCAATGAGGATCTCATGGTCGATGGTGTCAAAAGCGGATGTGAGGTCCAATAGGACAAGCAGCACAGAGTCACCAGTATCTGTGGATAGAAAGATGTCGTTAAAAACCTTCAGTAGGGCAGTCTCAGTGCTGTGGAGGGATTTGAAGCCAGACTGGAATAGCTCGGGGATAGCGTGATCCTCCAGGAAGCACTTTAGTTGGGACTCAACTATTTTCTCTAGAAGTTTAGAAACAAATGGGAGTCTGGAGACAGGCCTGAAATTGGATAATACTGACGGGTCGAGGTTTGGTTTTTTCAGGAGGGGTTGAACAGCAGCATGTTTTAATGATTTTGGCACCACACCCGAGGATAGACTGCTATTTACAATCGAGAGAATGGAGGGACCTAGAGTGTGAAAAACCTCCTTTAGAAGCCGAGGGGGGACCACATCGAAGGGGGAGCCAGATGGTTTCAGGCTGCACATGACCTGCTCTAGAGAGGACAGAGAGACTGGTTCAAAATGTTCAAACACAGCAACAGATTGAGGTGGGATGGATGGATCGTGAGATGGAGGAGAAATGAGAGCCCTGGTGGTTGCGATTTTATCTAAAAAGAAATGTTGGAAGTTCTCGCACAGCTCAGTCGAGGCTTCCATGGGTGATTGTTCAGTGAGGTGGAGAACAGAGTTTAGGGTGGAGAACAGAACTCGAGGGTTACGAGAGTTTGCAGCAATGATATCAGAGAAGTATTGTGATTTAGCAGTTTTCACTGCTTTCTGATATCGGCGCCAGCTCTCTTTTACCATCTCAAAAGAGACCTGCAGACTGTCTTTTTTCCATTTCCTCTCCACCTTTCGGCATTGCTGCCTGGCCGCTCTGGTCGTGTCATTCAGCCACGGTTCGGCCCTGAGTTTTGGTCTTCTCGGTTTAATAGGCGCCACTTGATCCAAAGCCTTTAAACAAACAGAGTCAAACTGGTTTGTCAGCTCCTCAGTGCTGGAGAGGAACAATGGGGGCTGAATTAACATGTCATTGTTATAAACCTCAGTGAAACGTGCGGCAGTTAAATGGTTAACATTCCTGCCTTTACGTGCAGGAATGCATGTTTTAGGAGTTACATGGGGGATGGTGAACTGAAAATTCACTGGCCTATGATCTGAGAATACATTGTCTCCTATTTCAAGGTTTGAAACGGTCACATCACATGTTAAAACAAGGTCCAACAAATGTCCACGCTGCTGCGTGGGAGAGTTCACGTGTTGAGTTAAATTAAATGAGTCCAATAAATCTAAAAAGTCCTTAACCATGGGCTTCTCAGGACAACACACGTGCAAGTTGAAGTCGCCTGAAATGACGACCCGAGAATATTTAGCTGTAATTTCAGCCAAGAAATCAGAAAACTCGCTGATGAAGTTCTTGGAGCGAGGCGGCCGGTAGACAAGAGCACACAAAGTTACAGGAGAATGGCCTAGTTCAAAAACAGTCAGCTCAAAACTGGAGCAGGAGACTGGAATGGACAGTTGTTTACAGTCAAAAGTTGATTTGAATATTGTTAATAATCCACCACCACGACCTGATGGTCGCGGGTCGTTAAAAAACAAACAGTTTGGTGGTATTATTTCCGTCAATGCGCTTGACTCACCCGGCGACATCCACGACTCTGTGATGCAGAAAAAGTCCAAGTCGTGATCTTCAAAGTAATCCCTGAGGATGAACGTTTTGTTGCAAACAGATCGGGCGTTGACAACACAGAATTTGATGATATCCGAGCTAGCCGCTGATGAGCTGCTAGCAGCTGATGTGCTAGCCGCTGGTGGGGGAGCGCGCGTCCGCGGCTCGCTGCCCACAGAGAGCTGCTCCGGCCGCAGATCCCCGTTGTTTTCCTGGTCCGTGCACGCGGGAGACTGGCGATGAGAATCGAGACCATCAGCTGAAGACAGCGAGGCAGAACGCCGGGCTCTGAGCTTCACCAGCCGGCCAGCTCGAGAGCCGCGTTTCTTCCTCCGAGTCGATCGATTTCTCCGTGCAGGCTGGTGCGAAGAGCAGCGGAGGTAAACGGGCAACTCGTCTCCGAGCAACGGGGGCAGAGGGGGCCTCCCCGAGGTACGCTCATACTGGCCCGAATCAGCGACATCCGCGGCAGCAAAACGTAAATCCAGAAGCTGCTTCCGATCATAAACCAGCAGTGTACTTATGTCTCCAATGAAGAACGAACAAAACACAAAAATTCCAAACACCCACAGGAGAGGCGGATACGCAGCCATGCTATGGGCGCCATCTTGGATCTCTTCTTTTTTTCTAATTTGCAAAATAGTACCCGTAAAAAACGGAGCTAACCGCTACACATCTACGGTTATAAAACATCGAATTTTAGCTCAAAAATCTCCTACAGCTAACAGTTTGTAAATGTCCACCCAGTAATTACTTTCTGTAAGTTTCAACAAAATCTGTCCTATAGTTCATGATCTAATTTACCATACCATACCATACCATTTTATTTATAAAGCACTTTAAACAGGAACAAGTCCACACCAAAGTGCTGGACAAACAAACACGCAACAGGCAACACAGACAATGAAGTACAACACGAAAAACATAAAAACATTGCAGATCATAAATCAAACGATCCAATACAAATCAGCTGGCATTGAAAGCGATGGAGTAGTAGTGAGTTTTTAACCGGGATTTGAAAACCGAGAGGGAGGGGGCCTGTTTGATGAGCAGCGGTAACTCGTTCCAGAGTCTTGGGCCTGCTACAGAGAACGCCCTGTCACCCCTGCGCTTAAGGCGAGTTTCTGGAACTATTAAGAGTACCTGATCCTCTGACCTCAAAGCACGTGGAGGGACATATGGGTGTATCAGATCCGAGAGATAGGCGGGGGCGAGACTGTTCAGCGATTTGTAGACATACATGAGAATTTTGAATTGGATTCGAAGATGAACCGGTAGCCAGTGAAGGGAGGCCAAGACTGGTGTAATGTGCTCTCTTTTGCGTGTGCTGGTTAAAAATCGGGCAGCTGCGTTCTGAACCAGTTGTAATCGTGCAATGGTGGCTTGACTGACGCCAAACAGAAGTGAATTGCAGTAATCAAGCCTAGATGTAATGAATGCGTTAGGGGTGCACCGATTTCAATTTTCTGGCCGATCACCGATTACCGATTTTTAGAAAGTCTGACCTGCCGATTCCGATTTTGGCCGATACTGATTTTCAGGTGTTAAAAGGTCAAAATGCACCCTACATTTTCAGGATTTTCCAACCTTTGCTGAGGCAGATAAAATCGGTAGATAAAATCGGCTTCTCATTTAAAGATCGGCCGATCACCTATCTCCCCAAATTAAGGAAATCGGGGCCGATCGATCGGCCGGCCGATTTATCAGTGCATCCCTAGAATGCATGAATCACTGTCTCCAGGTGCTTTTTGGATACTATGGGCTTCAGCTTAGACAGACGCCTCAGCTGGAAAAAACAGGATTTGACGATCATGTTTACATGACTGTTGAGTTTCATGGAAGGATCCATTATCACTCCCAGATTTTTGACTTTTTGTTTTTCGGATAGGGGTAGAGCAGACAGGTCAATGCAGTGGTTTGAGGTTGTGTCATTGGGAAGGAACAATATGGCTTCAGACTTCTTATCATTGAAGCTTAAGAAATTTAAAGCCATCCAGTCCCTGATGTCAGCCAGGCAGTCGAGCAGAGGTTGAATAGAGCCTGTACCATTTTGTCTTAGGGGGAAGTAGATTTGACAGTCATCAGCGTAGAAGTGGAAAGGTATATTGTGTTTCCGGAAAATAGCACCGAGTGGCAGCAGGTATAAGGAGAACAAGAGAGGACCCAGGATGGACCCCTGCGGAACCCCCCATTTAAGAGCCGCCACTGCAGAAGTAAAATCATTGATGGACACACAAAAAGACCTGTCAGAGAGGTAGGATCTGAACCAGTTTAGGGCTGATCCTGAGATGCCCACCCACTGCTCCAACCTAGCAATGAGGATCTCATGGTCGATGGTGTCAAAAGCGGATGTGAGGTCCAATAGGACAAGCAGCACAGAGTCACCAGTATCTGTGGATAGAAAGATGTCGTTAAAAACCTTCAGTAGGGCAGTCTCAGTGCTGTGGAGGGATTTGAAGCCAGACTGGAATAGCTCGGGGATAGCGTGATCCTCCAGGAAGCACTTTAGTTGGGACTCAACTATTTTCTCTAGAAGTTTAGAAACAAATGGGAGTCTGGAGACAGGCCTGAAATTGGATAATACTGACGGGTCGAGGTTTGGTTTTTTCAGGAGGGGTTGAACAGCAGCATGTTTTAATGATTTTGGCACCACACCCGAGGATAGACTGCTATTTACAATCGAAAGAATGGAGGGACCTAGAGTGTGAAAAACCTCCTTTAGAAGCCGAGGGGGGACCACATCGAAGGGGGAGCCAGATGGTTTCAGGCTGCACATGACCTGCTCTAGAGAAGACAGAGAGACTGGTTCAAAATGTTCAAACACAGCAACAGATTGAGGTGGGATGGATGGATCGTGAGATGGAGGAGAAATGAGAGCCCTGGTGGTTGCGATTTTATCTAAAAAGAAATGTTGGAAGTTCTCGCACAGCTCAGTCGAGGCTTCCATGGGTGATTGTTCAGTGAGGTGGAGAACAGAGTTTAGGGTGGAGAACAGAACTCGAGGGTTACGAGAGTTTGCAGCAATGATATCAGAGAAGTATTGTGATTTAGCAGTTTTCACTGCTTTCTGATATCGGCGCCAGCTCTCTTTTACCATCTCAAAAGAGACCTGCAGACTGTCTTTTTTCCATTTCCTCTCCACCTTTCGGCATTGCTGCCTGGCAGCTCTGGTCGTGTCATTCAGCCACGGTTCGGCCCTGAGTTTTGGTCTTCTCGGTTTAATAGGAGCCACTTGATCCAAAGCCTTTAAACAAACAGAGTCAAACTGGTTTGTCAGCTCCTCAGTGCTGGAGAGGAACAATGGGGGCTGAATTAACATGTCATTGTTATAAACCTCAGTGAAACGTGCGGCAGTTAAATGGTTAACATTCCTGCCTTTACGTGCAGGAATGCATGTTTTAGGAGTTACATGGGGGATGGTGAACTGAAAATTCACTGGCCTATGATCTGAGAATACATTGTCTCCTATTTCAAGGTTTGAAACGGTCACATCACATGTTAAAACAAGGTCCAACAAATGTCCACGCTGCTGCGTGGGAGAGTTCACGTGTTGAGTTAAATTAAATGAGTCCAATAAATCTAAAAAGTCCTTAACCATGGGCTTCTCAGGACAACACACGTGCAAGTTGAAGTCGCCTGAAATGACGACCCGAGAATATTTAGCTGTAATTTCAGCCAAGAAATCAGAAAACTCGCTGATGAAGTTCTTGGAGCGAGGCGGCCGGTAGACAAGAGCACACAAAGTTACAGGAGAATGGCCTAGTTCAAAAACAGTCAGCTCAAAACTGGAGCAGGAGACTGGAATGGACAGTTGTTTACAGTCAAAAGTTGATTTGAATATTGTTAATAATCCACCACCACGACCTGATGGTCGCGGGTCGTTAAAAAACAAACAGTTTGGTGGTATTATTTCCGTCAATGCGCTTGACTCACCCGGCGACATCCACGACTCTGTGATGCAGAAAAAGTCCAAGTCGTGATCTTCAAAGTAATCCTTGAGGATGAACGTTTTGTTGCAAACAGATCGGGCGTTGACAACACAGAATTTGATGATATCCGAGCTAGCCGCTGATGAGCTGCTAGCAGCTGATGTGCTAGCCGCTGGTGGGGGAGCGCGCGTCCGCGGCTCGCTGCCCACAGAGAGCTGCTCCGGCCGCAGATCCCCGTTGTTTTCCTGGTCCGTGCACGCGGGAGACTGGCGATGAGAATCGAGACCATCAGCTGAAGACAGCGAGGCAGAACGCCGGGCTCTGAGCTTCACCAGCCGGCCAGCTCGAGAGCCGCGTTTCTTCCTCCGAGTCGATCGATTTCTCCGTGCAGGCTGGTGCGAAGAGCAGCGGAGGTAAACGGGCAGCTCGTCTCCGAGCAACGGGGGCAGAGGGGGCCTCCCCGAGGTACGCTCATACTGGCCCGAATCAGCGACATCCGCGGCAGCAAAACGTAAATCCAGAAGCTGCTTCCGATCATAAACCAGCAGTGTACTTATGTCTCCAATGAAGAACGAACAAAACACAAAAATTCCAAACACCCACAGGAGAGGCGGATACGCAGCCATGCTATGGGCGCCATCTTGGATCTCTTCTTTTTTTCTAATTTGCAAAATAGTACCCGTAAAAAACGGAGCTAACCGCTACACATCTACGGTTATAAAACATCGAATTTTAGCTCAAAAATCTCCTACAGCTAACAGTTTGTAAATGTCCACCCAGTAATTACTTTCTGTAAGTTTCAACAAAATCTGTCCTATAGTTCATGATCTAATTTACCATACCATACCATACCATTTTATTTATAAAGCACTTTAAACAGGAACAAGTCCACACCAAAGTGCTGGACAAACAAACACGCAACAGGCAACACAGACAATGAAGTACAACACGAAAAACATAAAAACATTGCAGATCATAAATCAAACGATCCAATACAAATCAGCTGGCATTGAAAGCGATGGAGTAGTAGTGAGTTTTTAACCGGGATTTGAAAACCGAGAGGGAGGGGGCCTGTTTGATGAGCAGCGGTAACTCGTTCCAGAGTCTTGGGCCTGCTACAGAGAACGCCCTGTCACCCCTGCGCTTAAGGCGAGTTTCTGGAACTATTAAGAGTACCTGATCCTCTGACCTCAAAGCACGTGGAGGGACATATGGGTGTATCAGATCCGAGAGATAGGCGGGGGCGAGACTGTTCAGCGATTTGTAGACATACATGAGAATTTTGAATTGGATTCGAAGATGAACCGGTAGCCAGTGAAGGGAGGCCAAGACTGGTGTAATGTGCTCTCTTTTGCGTGTGCTGGTTAAAAATCGGGCAGCTGCGTTCTGAACCAGTTGTAATCGTGCAATGGTGGCTTGACTGACGCCAAACAGAAGTGAATTGCAGTAATCAAGCCTAGATGTAATGAATGCGTTAGGGGTGCACCGATTTCAATTTTCTGGCCGATCACCGATTACCGATTTTTAGAAAGTCTGACCTGCCGATTCCGATTTTGGCCGATACTGATTTTCAGGTGTTAAAAGGTCAAAATGCACCCTACATTTTCAGGATTTTCCAACCTTTGCTGAGGCAGATAAAATCGGTAGATAAAATCGGCTTCTCATTTAAAGATCGGCCGATCACCTATCTCCCCAAATTAAGGAAATCGGGGCCGATCGATCGGCCGGCCGATTTATCAGTGCATCCCTAGAATGCATGAATCACTGTCTCCAGGTGCTTTTTGGATACTATGGGCTTCAGCTTAGACAGACGCCTCAGCTGGAAAAAACAGGATTTGACGATCATGTTTACATGACTGTTGAGTTTCATGGAAGGATCCATTATCACTCCCAGATTTTTGACTTTTTGTTTTTCGGATAGGGGTAGAGCAGACAGGTCAATGCAGTGGTTTGAGGTTGTGTCATTGGGAAGGAACAATATGGCTTCAGACTTCTTATCATTGAAGCTTAAGAAATTTAAAGCCATCCAGTCCCTGATGTCAGCCAGGCAGTCGAGCAGAGGTTGAATAGAGCCTGTACCATTTTGTCTTAGGGGGAAGTAGATTTGACAGTCATCAGCGTAGAAGTGGAAAGGTATATTGTGTTTCCGGAAAATAGCACCGAGTGGCAGCAGGTATAAGGAGAACAAGAGAGGACCCAGGATGGACCCCTGCGGAACCCCCCATTTAAGAGCCGCCACTGCAGAAGTAAAATCATTGATGGACACACAAAAAGACCTGTCAGAGAGGTAGGATCTGAACCAGTTTAGGGCTGATCCTGAGATGCCCACCCACTGCTCCAACCTAGCAATGAGGATCTCATGGTCGATGGTGTCGAAAGCGGATGTGAGGTCCAATAGGACAAGCAGCACAGAGTCACCAGTATCTGTGGATAGAAAGATGTCGTTAAAAACCTTCAGTAGGGCAGTCTCAGTGCTGTGGAGGGATTTGAAGCCAGACTGGAATAGCTCGGGGATAGCGTGATCCTCCAGGAAGCACTTTAGTTGGGACTCAACTATTTTCTCTAGAAGTTTAGAAACAAATGGGAGTCTGGAGACAGGCCTGAAATTGGATAATACTGACGGGTCGAGGTTTGGTTTTTTCAGGAGGGGTTGAACAGCAGCATGTTTTAATGATTTTGGCACCACACCCGAGGATAGACTGCTATTTACAATCGAAAGAATGGAGGGACCTAGAGTGTGAAAAACCTCCTTTAGAAGCCGAGGGGGGACCACATCGAAGGGGGAGCCAGATGGTTTCAGGCTGCACATGACCTGCTCTAGAGAGGACAGAGAGACTGGTTCAAAATGTTCAAACACAGCAACAGATTGAGGTGGGATGGATGGATCGTGAGATGGAGGAGAAATGAGAGCCCTGGTGGTTGCGATTTTATCTAAAAAGAAATGTTGGAAGTTCTCGCACAGCTCAGTCGAGGCTTCCATGGGTGATTGTTCAGTGAGGTGGAGAACAGAGTTTAGGGTGGAGAACAGAACTCGAGGGTTACGAGAGTTTGCAGCAATGATATCAGAGAAGTATTGTGATTTAGCAGTTTTCACTGCTTTCTGATATCGGCGCCAGCTCTCTTTTACCATCTCAAAAGAGACCTGCAGACTGTCTTTTTTCCATTTCCTCTCCACCTTTCGGCATTGCTGCCTGGCCGCTCTGGTCGTGTCATTCAGCCACGGTTCGGCCCTGAGTTTTGGTCTTCTCGGTTTAATAGGCGCCACTTGATCCAAAGCCTTTAAACAAACAGAGTCAAACTGGTTTGTCAGCTCCTCAGTGCTGGAGAGGAACAATGGGGGCTGAATTAACATGTCATTGTTATAAACCTCAGTGAAACGTGCGGCAGTTAAATGGTTAACATTCCTGCCTTTACGTGCAGGAATGCATGTTTTAGGAGTTACATGGGGGATGGTGAACTGAAAATTCACTGGCCTATGATCTGAGAATACATTGTCTCCTATTTCAAGGTTTGAAACGGTCACATCACATGTTAAAACAAGGTCCAACAAATGTCCACGCTGCTGCGTGGGAGAGTTCACGTGTTGAGTTAAATTAAATGAGTCCAATAAATCTAAAAAGTCCTTAACCATGGGCTTCTCAGGACAACACACGTGCAAGTTGAAGTCGCCTGAAATGACGACCCGAGAATATTTAGCTGTAATTTCAGCCAAGAAATCAGAAAACTCGCTGATGAAGTTCTTGGAGCGAGGCGGCCGGTAGACAAGAGCACACAAAGTTACAGGTGAATGGCCTAGTTCAAAAACAGTCAGCTCAAAACTGGAGCAGGAGACTGGAATGGACAGTTGTTTACAGTCAAAAGTTGATTTGAATATTGTTAATAATCCACCACCACGACCTGATGGTCGCGGGTCGTTAAAAAACAAACAGTTTGGTGGTATTATTTCCGTCAATGCGCTGGACTCACCCGGCGACATCCACGACTCTGTGATGCAGAAAAAGTCCAAGTCGTGATCTTCAAAGTAATCCCTGAGGATGAACGTTTTGTTGCAAACAGATCGGGCGTTGACAACACAGAATTTGATGATATCCGAGCTAGCCGCTGATGAGCTGCTAGCAGCTGATGTGCTAGCCGCTGGTGGGGGAGCGCGCGTCCGCGGCTCGCTGCCCACAGAGAGCTGCTCCGGCCGCAGATCCCCGTTGTTTTCCTGGTCCGTGCACGCGGGAGACTGGCGATGAGAATCGAGACCATCAGCTGAAGACAGCGAGGCAGAACGCCGGGCTCTGAGCTTCACCAGCCGGCCAGCTCGAGAGCCGCGTTTCTTCCTCCGAGTCGATCGATTTCTCCGTGCAGGCTGGTGCGAAGAGCAGCGGAGGTAAACGGGCAGCTCGTCTCCGAGCAACGGGGGCAGAGGGGGCCTCCCCGAGGTACGCTCATACTGGCCCGAATCAGCGACATCCGCGGCAGCAAAACGTAAATCCAGAAGCTGCTTCCGATCATAAACCAGCAGTGTACTTATGTCTCCAATGAAGAACGAACAAAACACAAAAATTCCAAACACCCACAGGAGAGGCGGATACGCAGCCATGCTTATGGGCGCCATCTTGGATCTCTTCTTTTTTTCTAATTTGCAAAATAGTACCCGTTAAAAACGGAGCTAACCGCTACACATCTACGGTTATAAAACATCGAATTTTAGCTCAAAAATCTCCTACAGCTAACAGTTTGTAAATGTCCATCTAGTGATTACGTTCTGTAAGTTTGATCAAAATCTGTCCTGTGGTCCTTGAGCTATTTTTCAAAATATGACCCGTTAAAACATGGGGCTAATGCTAACCCATCTACGGTTATAAAACATCGAATTTTATCTCAAACATCTCATAAAGCTAATCAGTTGTAAATGTCCATCTAGTAGGGGTGTAACGAGATCTCGTACGAGATCTCGCGATATTAAACTCCCGCGATATCTCTCGTTGAGAGGTAACGTTGTCTCGCGAGTCGCTAATGCTAGCAGCCCCTAGCAAGTCAGCGTCACGGACAGCATGGCTTCGCCGGATGAAGTTGCTATAGAAGACGCCCCAACTACTGATGGAGGGTCCCGGTGCCGCAGACGCCTCTACATTGATGGAGGGTCCCGGCGCTGCCGACGCTGCCCCGGATGTAAAGACACACTTGTGTAAACACCGGTGTGACCGGTGTTGCCAGATAGAGTCCCACCCACCCAAAGCACTCTTTACCCGCAAAAGTCAGAAGGAAAATCGCGGTGAACCGCCCAATCTGGCAACACTGGTGAGTGACGGCTGCAGATTCAGTGCTGATGCGGATATTTATGTTCAATTTTTGGAAAGTCCTGCGTGAATATCTATTTTTTTAAACAAAGTTGAACGTTCTAAGGTCTAAGGAGATTCAATCAGTAAAATGAAGACATCAGTTGAGTTTGTAATACATGTTAAAACAGAATAAAAGCCTTTTTGCGGCATAAAACCGATCTTTGAAGTTTTCTTGAACTAATATTAAAATCTCGTCTTGTTCTCGCGAACTCTGTAATTTGTCTCGTCTCGTCTCGAGAGTTTTGTGTATCGTTACACCCCTACCATCTAGTGATTACTTTCTGTAAGTTAGATCGAAATCTGTCCTGTGGTTCTTGACCTATTTTGCTAACAAACATTGAGTTAACAGTAGTTCATACCTCCAGAAAGCCAGAGACCGGGCTGCGACAGAGTGAGTCCGACCAGAGGAGACTTCCTTCGGACACATGAGCTGGAAACGGTCGGTGGACTCTCTGGAAGTGTCAGAGCTCCAGAGAGCAGGAGGTCGGGCTGCAACAGAGTGAGTCAGACCAGAGGAGGCTTCTTTCGGACACATGAGCCGGGAATGGTCGGTGGACCCTAGCGGCCGAAAGTGGTACTGCACCATTTTTTGCCAAAATGAAAAACTGTCATATCTCAGTCAAAAATTGGTCTAAAAATATGGGGGGAAATCCATAAATATGTTGCTTCGCCCTATAAGTCGCAGGGCATGCAAATTAGGCAAAAAGGTGTGACTTATACGCCGGAAAATATAGTAGGTTAAAGTTCATGACAGGACAATTAGAAAAATAATAATAATAATAATTAATTCAATTTATAATGCACTTTTCATTACTGAAAATCTCAAAGTGCTACACATATATTGAATGCTACACACATTCATAAACCGGTGGCGGCAGACTACCATGCAAGGTGCTTTCCAGTCCTACCGGGAGCAACTCAGGGTTAAGTGTCTTGCCCAAGGACACAACGACACATGGTGCGGGTCCCGGGAGTCGAACCGCCAACTTTCCGATCGGGAGACGACTGCCATTACCACTACACCACGGCCGCCACTAAAAAAAAGACAACAAGTATGGGTTGTTTGGAAGGGTTGCAGGACAGAGCCTCTTCTCTCTAAAGAGAACACTGCAGCATCTGAATACAATCAAAAAACGTTCAATACAAAAACAACTGGACTTGATTTGTAACAGAAGACGTTTCGCTCTTCATCCGAGGAGCTTTCTCAATTCAAAGAGCAGAGTGTGGGGATCAGGTTTTAAAGGCTGAGCTAAGATACACACATACCTATGTAGATTGACAAATCACATCTCACACACCTTAACAGAAGGGATCAAAAAGGCGTTCAATACAAGATCAACTGGACTTTATTTGTTGCAGAAAACGTTTCGACTCCTATCCAGGAGGCTTTTTCAATTCCCTTCCCTTCCCATGGAATTGAAAAAGCCTCCTGGATAGGAGTCGAAACATTTTCTGCAACAAATAAAGTCCAGTTGATCTTGTATTGAACGCCTTTTTGATTTTATCATGTCCTGGACGATTGAGAATCTTCACCAGCTTAACAGAAGGGATTTCTTAAGGTCTTTGTTAATCTAATTCACAGATGAGGCTCCTCTGTTCCCATCAGGTGTGAAAATCGTCTGGGAATCAGTTCTAAAGCTGCATTGTACGTTTTTGAAAGTTGGAATCTGAGACCTCTCCCTCTGTTAAAGCTACAGTCTGCAGTTTCTGTAGTGCAGTTTGTAAGTTTTCTAAAAATATATTTTTAACATATTTCTTCACTCTGTCACTATCTCCTGACAGACTGATGTTAGACAAAGTAATCTCTGAAAAAAACTATAGTCCCCTTGCTTCTCCAGGTGGTAAATAAGCATTTCTAAAAAGCCACAGTGACCCGCCGTTAACCAGCCAATAAAAACAGAGTTTTTAACCAGCCAATAAAAACAGAGCTTCTCACTTCTCACGCTCCTAACCCACGCCCCCCCCCTGTCCCAGCCCCCGCGGCCGCACAGGTTCTCGTTCAAAGTATTGCAAAGCGATGCAAAACTGTTTTGTATGTGACACAAATGTATTAAATTCCCCTTCTTCATCCCTGATCTGGACTTTTGTTTTTTTTGCCAAAAGTCAAGTGGTCACTTCCTCCTCCACTGATCCATGACTGAAATGAGGAAATGGATGAATTTGTCACGAGCGAATTAAACTCCAATGTGGCTGCGCGAGGCTCAGCAGATTTCATGGTGTTCTGGACCAGCGCTCCATGTTTTTATTTTATTTTTTCGAATGTTTTATTAACATATAATCACAGAACTTCGCAGCGGCTGCCACAGGACATGTAGTGGAGGCGGAGCTAAGGAGGCTACAGCGAGAGCAAGGGGGAGCAGAGCCATATATGGCTTTGAGTGGGGAGAGATCAGAATGCTTTCTCTATTGAAATTTTTTCTAAGTCCTGCGTTCTACAAAAACTGCAGAGTGCACCTTTAAGAGAAGGTTTTTCTCTCTTAACATAAACCGCTTCCTTCACCCCCCTCTCAAACCATCTGTGTTCTCGGTCCAAAATGTGCACATTCTGGTCCTCAACTGAGTGTCCCTTGTCTGTGAGGTGGAGGTGAACAGCTGAGTTTTGACCAGAGGAGGTGGCTCTCCTGTGTTGGGACATTCTTCTGTGAAGAGGCTGTTTAGTTTCCCCAATGTAGAGGTCCGGACAGTCCTCGCTGCACTGGACTGCGTACACTACACCACTCTGTTTGTGTGTGGGTGTTTTGTCCTTAGGATGGACCAGCCTCTGTCTGAGAGTCCTGCTGGGTTTGAAATGTACTGGGATGTTGTGTTTGTTGAAAATCCTTCTGAAATTCTCTGGTACTCCACCCACATAAGGGATGACAATGTTTTTCATCTGTTCTCCTTTTTCTGTTCATTAGTATGTTTTGTAGATTTCCTTGCTGACTTGACAAAAGCCCAGTTAGGATATCCACATGTTTGGAGAGATTTTTCAATGTGTTTCTGTTCCTTTTCCTTCCCTTCTGTCTTCGTGGGAATGCATTCGGCCCAATGCTGTAAAGTTCTGATGACCGAGCATTTGTGTTCCAGTGGATGGTGAGAGTCAAACAGAAGATACTGGTCTGTGTGGGTTGGTTTTCTGTAAACTTCAATGTTTAGGCCGTCCTCTCTTTCCATGTGAACCAAATAGTCCAAAAAGGCAGCTTGTTATTGTTTGCATCCTCTCTGGTGAACTTGATGTTGTTGTCGACCGAGTTAATGTGTCTGGTGACACATGGTGACAAGGTGCTTCCTTGGCTTGGATTTTGACCCAGGTATCATCCACCTATCGGAACCAATGGTTTGGAGTTGTTCCCTAATAGGAGTTTAGGGCTCTCTGTTCCACTTCCTCTATGTAGAGGTTGGCAACAATGGGTGACAATGGAGACCATGGCACAGCCGTGCTTCTGTCTGTAAAAACTGTCATTGAGCTTGAAATAAGTGGTGGAAAGGCAGAGATCCAGCAGGGTGCAGATCTGGTCTGGGGTGAAGTTGGTCCTTTAAGTCCTTGTCCTGTAGAAGTCGTCCTGTAGAAGTCTTTTTTTGACAGTTTCTACTGCTTCAGAAATGGGTATGCAAGTGAAAAGAGAAGTCACATCATATGATACAAGAGTTTCTCCCGGGGTTAGCTTCAAATGTTGAGCTTTGTTGGCAAAATCAATTGAGTTCTTTATGTGATGAGGTGTGTTTCCAAAAAGAAGAGCTTCACCAGCATCTGAATACAACCACAAGACTTCTGGAATAATGAATGCCCTTTGGACAGATGAGACCAAATTATGTATGTTTACCTCCTCTTATGCACAGCAGCATATTTAGAGAAAACAGCAAATCTTAACCAAAACCTGAAACTAGTGTTTAAATATGGTGGTGGAGGGCTGGTGGTTTGGGCACCTTACAGTCATTGAGTCGACCATGAACTCCTCTGAAAGGATTTGAGTCAAATGTGAGAACGTCTGTCTGACTGCTGGTTTGGACCTAACCAGATCATGATGCAACAGAACAGTGAACCCAAACAGAGCAGCAAATCTACATTACAACAGAACAGCTGGAAAATAAAACAATCAAGGTGCTGCAATGGTCCAGTCAAAGTCCAGAACCTCAGCCTGACTGCAACGTTGTGGTGGGACCTGAAGAGTGCGGAGCAGAAATAAATGTTTGCAAACAATGAACTGAAGCAACTACTGAAAGAAAAGTGGCACAAAATCCCCCACCAATCATGTGTGAGATCAACAAAGTCCTACAGAAAATCACCACAGTTATATTAGTTAATACTGAGTTATATTAGTTAATACTGTTACATTAGTTATCCCTTTTTTGTTTTGTTTTTGAATGTCCAGAGGACCAGACTGAGCTTTTTTAGATATATTAGTTACCGTATTTGTCGGCGTATAAGTCGCACCGGAGTATAAGTTGCACCAACCTAATTATGCCCAATTAAATGGAAAAATCAACGTATAAGTCGCACCGGCCTATAGGTCGCACCTCACGTGAACTGGTGTTTTGCCCAAAATGGACTGGCTGCCAAATTGTTTGGAAGGACTTTTGACAAGATTATCACATAAAAACTACAGTATTTTGTTTGATGTGTCTTAGTTGAACTTTTCATTAATAAATGAACATTATTTTGGACTGGCTGCCAAATTGTTTGGAAGGACTTTTGACAAGATTATCACATAAAAACTACAGTATTTTGTTTGATGTGTCTTAGTTGAACTTTTCATTAATAAATGAACATTATTTTGGACTGGCTGCCAAATTGTTTGGAAGGACTTTTGACAAGATTATCACATAAAAACTACAGTATTTTGTTTGATGTGTCTTAGTTGAACTTTTCATTAATAAATGAACATTATTTTGGACTGGCTGCCAAATTGTTTGGAAGGACTTTTGACAAGATTATCACATAAAAACTACAGTATTTTGTTTGATGTGTCTTAGTTGAACTTTTCATTAATAAATGAACATAATTTTTGTATATTTTGTGTCTTTCATCATTTATCTTTAAAGATAAACACATAAAAATATATTTTTATTAGCTGACATTACAGTAAAAAACGTGTCTCAGTTTAAAATGATGACAGAAACAGATACTGTATTTATTTTATGGTTTTTATTTATTTATTCAAAACCATTGAAGTCTTCATCTTCTGTGTCACTGCACCATTTTTGGACCAGGCAGATGTCAACAGTGTAGGTACTGTAAAGGGTTTCTTAGCGCCCATAGCGGCCGAAACTGGTACTGCACCATTTTTGGACCAGGCAGATGTCAACAGTGTAGGTACTATAAAGGGTTTCTTAGCGCCCATAGCGGCCGAAACTGGTACTGCACCATTTTTGGAGTTTTTGACCAAAGTCAAATTATGACCAAAATATTGGAAAAATCGACGTATAAGTCGCACCGGCCTATAAGTCGCAGGGCTTAGAAATGTAGGCCAAAAGGTGCGACTTATACGCCGGAGAATACGGTATACTGATTTATAGGGGTGTAGCGGTACACTAAAATCACATTTGGGTTCGGTTCAGTTTAAAGGAGTGCTCGGTTCTGTTAATTTCGGTACTAAAAGGCCAAAATAAAGACATACAAAAGAACGTTTCTTGAAAATACCTGTAAGCCAAGTAAACAAGTTAAATCATTACAGACTTCTTAGCTGGAGGTGATCTGGTGGATGAAGAAGACTCAGCTGCTATTATCCTCAGACTGCACATTGCAAACAACACAGAGATAAAAAAAAATTAGAGTTAAGATTGTAATTAAAAAAATTAAAAGTTAATTAGAACACAACCCAAAGCTCATGACCATAGATGAGGGTGGGAACGTAGATCGATCGGTAAATTGAGAGCTTTGCCTTTCGACTCAGCTCTCTCTTCACCACGACAGACCGGTACAGCGCCCGCTTCACTGCGGATGCTGCACCTATCCGCCTATCGATCTCACGCTCCAGTTTTCCCTCATTCGTGAACAAGACCCCGAGATACTTAAACTCCTCCACTTGGGGCAGGACCTCCTCCCCGACCCGGAGAGGGCATGCTACCCTTTTCCGGCTCAAGACCATGGCCTTGGATTTGGAGGAACTGATCCTCACCCTGGCCGCATCACACTCGGCTGCAAACCGCTGAGCTTTGGGTTGTGACTGAAAGAACGAGATCTCGGATACAAGCGGCTGAAATGAGTTTTCTCCGCAGGGTGTCTGGACTCTCCCTTAGAGATAGGGTGAGAAGCTCAGTCATCCGGGAGGGACTCGGAGTAGAGCCGCTGCTTCTCCACATCGAGAGGAGCCAGTTGAGGTGGCTCGGGCATCTGGTTAGGATGCCTCCTGGACGCCTCCCTGGTGAGGTGTTCCGGGCATGTCCCACCGGGAGGAGACCCAGAGGAAGACCCAGGACACGCTGGAGGGACTATGTTTCTCGGCTGGCCTGGGAACGCCTTGGGATTCCCCCAGAGGAGCTGCTCCATGTGGCTGGGGAGAGGGAAGTCTGGGCCTCCCTACTTAGGCTGCTACCCCCGCGACCCAACCCCGGATAAGCGGAAGAAAATGGATGGATGGATGGATGAATTAGAACACAATAATACAATAACAATACCTCTTCTTGCACTGTTATCATATGAGGTGGTTGAATATCTCGCTCATCATTGATGTGGCAGGGCTTTAAATCTGGGGTCGGACTTGTTGACAATATCAGTTTTAGCTTTTTCATAAAGTGCTGCTACAACTTCTTGGCTGAAGTGATGGGAGGTCGTAGGCAACAGGGCTCCAAAACTTTAATCATAGGCTTAAAACCGGCACATCAACAACATTCAGACATATATCCAGAGCTTTAAAAACTCCTACAGCTTGTGTTATTGCTTTGGACCGATCTGAATTACCTGATAAAGGTTGTTTGGTGTAGTGGTTAGGGCGTTTGACTTGGGACCTGAAGGACGCGGGTTCGCGTCCCGGCCACTACACACCTTGGGGTGTCTATGAGTGCACACCTATTTCTCCAGCTCCCCGAGCGCCCTCTGGCTGCTCACTGCACCACCTGGGGTGGTTGGGTTAAATGCAGAGACGAATTTCGTCTGTGTATGGGAAACATACGCAGATGACAGACAAACACATTATTATTATTATTATTATTATTAAATGTTGCTGTTATCGGTCTTTGAACCAAGCTACGTTCACATTCGGATGATGACGTTTCAAGTACATTAACAAGTTAGACGTGTTGCCTGCTGCAGATCCAATCTCCATGAAACAATGACGAAACACAGCTTTGGATTTGCACTTGTCTTTTAACAAGCAAGCCATAATGTTCCCAAACAAGAGACTGCATTGAGATGGCTTGTTCATTGCCTGCTAGGCTGCTAATGCTACACGTGATGCAACACGTGCGCGCAGGCAGTTCACAGCATAGCTCTGCGTGAGCTAGATTGAGCAGCTGCGCGCAGAGCGTTTACCTATGGGACAAACTGAGGTCGCTGATTGGTCATTTGTTGACACGCCTACTGAATTGATTGACAGGTCGGGTGGGAGACAAAAAAAAGCACGAGCTGGCTGGCTGCAGCCGCTGTGGTGTTCTAAACTTTAAATGTTAATAAATAGTTCTAAAAAATAAAAATAAAAACGGGGAGCACTGGTCCTAATACATTTGTGTCTCATACAAAACAGTCCGGCGCCGGGCAGTTTATTGTGAGACAACGCGCGCGTAAGCGGTCGTAAAATTTGAGCTTGACGCGTTCACGTCCGCATTCAAAGGCTTGTGCCACGGCGTTCGCACGGCGTCGAGCGGCGTTCGGCCCAACGCAGAGCTCTGCCGGGGCCTTAAGGAACTTTAGTTCCGTGGCACATAATCTCTCATTAATAAAATTTATTGAGTGAAAAAATAACTGAAACGGTACGCACATAGACCGAACCAAACATGCTGTACTGAAACTGTTCAATACACCCACATGTACAGTTACACCACTACTGATTTATATTTGCTAATACCGAGTTATATTCATTAATACTAAGTTATATTAGTTAATATTGAGTTGCATTAGTTAATACCTCGTTGTGTCCCTGGGCAAGACAGTTAACCCCGAGTTGCTCCCGGTAGGTCTGGTTGGCGCCTTGCATGGCAGTCTACCGCTACCGGTGTATGAATCTGTGTATGAATGGGTGGATGGTTGGTACTGTGAAGCGCTTTGGGGTCCCTCAAAGGGGGCTGGAAAGCGCTATATAAGTAAGCTCCATTTACCATTTACCAATACTGAGTTATATGGCCTTTCCTACAGGTGGTGGGTCCACAGGAAGTGGACCCATCACCTGCAGGAAGGGCCATAAAATGTCAAAGGTGGGGACCTTGGCGCTCTGACCCTGGCAAAGCTAGTTCTTGAGACATGGAACGTTACCTCTGTGGTGGGGAAGGAGCCTGAGCTTGTGCGTGAGGTTGAGAGATACTGACTAGAAATAGTTGGGCTCACCTTGATGCACAGCATGGGCTCTTTGCAACAAATCTCCTTGAGAGGGGTTGGAACTTATTCCACTTTGGAGTTGCCCATGGTGAGAGGCATTGAGCTGGTGTGGGTCTACCTGGAGCTCCCTGACTTGGTGCCTGTGTGATGGAGTTTTCCCCGGTAGATGAGAGGGTGGCTTTCCTTTGCCTTCAGGTCAGGGGGGACGGGTTCTGACTGTTGTTTGTTAACTTATTATTTTATATATGAATGTTTCTGATCAGTACAGTACCTTGCAATGACTTCTTTTGTTACTTGGAGCTATATAAATAAATCGAACTGAATTTATTCGAATTGTGTCTATGCGCCTAAGAGCAGTCCAAAGTATCTGGCCTTCTTGGAGTCCTTGGCAGGGGTGCTGGAAGGTGTGCCAACTGGGGACTCCTTTATCCTGCTGGGAGACTTTAATGCCCACATGAGTAATGACAGTGTGATCTGGAGGGGCATGATTGGGAGGAATGGCCTTTTTGATCTGAACCCAAGTGGTGTTCTGCTGTTGGACTTCTGTGCTAGTCATAGTAAATGGTAAATGGTAAATGGAGCTTATTTATATACTTTCTAGTCCCCTGTGAGGAGCCCCAAAACGCTTTACAATACCAACCATCCACCCATTCATACACGCATTCATACACCGGTAGCGGCAGACTGCCATGCAAGGCGCCTTTCCAGTCCTACCGGGAGCAACTCGGGGTTAAGTGTCTTGCCCAGGGACACAACGACACATGGTGTGGGGAACCGGGATTCAAACCTCCAACTTTCCGATCGGGGGATGACTGCCATTACCACTACGCCACGGCTGACCATAGTTTGTCCATCACAAACACCATGTTCGAACATAAGGGAGTCCATAAATGCCCTTGGCACCAAGATGCCCTAGGTCATAGATCAGTGATTGACTTCATAGTTGTGTCATCTGATTTGTGGCCATTTGTTTTGGACACTCGGGTGAAGAGAGGAGCTAAACTGTCAACTGATCACCACCTAGTAGTGAGTTAGATCAGATGATGGGGGAAGATGCCGGACAGACCCGGTAGACCCAAACGTGTAATGAGGGTTTGTTGGGAACACCTGGCAGAAGAACCAATTAGAGAGATTTTCAACTCACACCTCCAGGAGAGCTTTAACCGCATCCCAGCTGAGATGTGGGGCATTGAGTCAGAGTGGGACATGTTCCGTGACTCAGTTGTTGAGGTAGCTGCCTTGAGCTATGGCTGCAAGGTTGTCTGTGCTTCTCACGGTGGCCATCTACAAACTCGGTGGTGAACACCCCCAGGTTAGAGAGGCTGTCAAGCTGAAGAAGGAGTCCCATAGGTCCTTGTTGGCTGGTGGGACTCCTGAGGGCTGCTGAGGAGTACCGTGGGGGTCAAGTGGTCCGCAACCTTGGCTGTTGCTGAGACAACAGCTCAGATGTGGGAGGAGTTTGGTGAGGCCTTGGATAGAGACTCTCGGTTGGTTCCGATGAGACTCTGGCAAACCCTCAGGCGGCTAAGGAGAGGAAAGCAGCTCTTTACTAACACTGTTCAGTGAACGTGGGGTGTTGTTGACCTCAACCAGTGATGTCGTTGGAGGTGGAAGGAATGCTTCTCAGACCTTCTCAATCCCAACAGCATGTCTTCTATGGAGGAAGCTGAGTTGGGGGACTTTGAGGTTGGTCTGTCCATAACTGTGGCTGAGATTGCCAAGATAGTTAAAAAGATCTGAGGCGGCAGGGCTCCAAGAGTGGATGAGATTCACCCTGATTTCCTTAAATGTTGTAGGACTATCTTGGCTGACATGCCTTTGCAACATCACATGGACATCGTGGGTAGTGCCACTGGATTGGCAGACTAGAGTTGTGGTTCCCCTCTTTAGAAAGGGAGACTGGATGGTGTGCTCCATTTATAGGGGCATCACTTTCCTTAGCCTCCCTGGTAAGGTCTATTCAGGGTGCAGGAGAAACAAGTCCAATCGTTGGTCGAATCTCAGATCCAAGAGGAACAACACGGGTTCCGTCTTGGCCGTAGAACACTGGATCAACTCTTTACCCTCACTAAGGCCCTCAAGGGGTCATGGGAGTTTGCCCGTCCAGTTTACGTGTTTTGTGGACTTGGAGAAGGCATTTGACCATGTTCCTTGGGATACACTGTGGAGGGTGCTCCATGAGTATGGGATTGTGGGCTCTTTGTTACGGGCTGTTCAGTCCGTATACAAGCGGTGCAAGAGTTTGGTTCAAATTGCCAGTAGTAAGTCGGATCCCCTTCAAAGTGGGAGTTGGACTCCGCCAGGGCTGCCTGTTGTCACGAACTCTGTTCATAACTTTGGCAGAATTTCTCAGTGCAGCCAGGGGGCGGAGGGTTTCCAGTTCGATAGCCTCAGGAGTCCTTCTCTGCACTTTGCAGATGATGTGGTCCTGTTGGAGTCATTGTGCCGTGATCTTCAGCTCTCACTGGAGCAGTTCGCAGCCGAGTGTGAAGCGGCTGGGATGAGAATGATGAGCGTGGATTGCTCTCTTCAGGTTGAGGGTAAAGTTCTGCCTCAAATGGAGGAGTTCAAGTAACTGGGTTTTGTTCATGAGTGAGAGAAGAATGGAGTGTGAGATTGACAGACGATTGGTGCCACGTCTGCAATATTGCGTACTCTGTACTGGTCTGTTGTGGTGAGCCGAAGCTGATCTGTAAGGTGAAGCTCTTTGTTTACTGTTTGGCCTACGTTTCTACCCTCACCTATGGTCACGAGCTCTGGGTAGTGACCAAAAGAATGAGATTGCGAACACAGACGGTTTAAATGAGTTTCCTCTGCAGGGTAGCCGGACTCTCCCTTAGAGATAGGGTGAGAAGTTCAGTTATCAGGAGAGACTCTGAGTAGAACCGTTATTCCTCCACATCGAGAGGAACCAATTTAGGTTGTTCGGGCATCTGGTAAGGAATCGAATGCCCCATGGGCGCCTCCCTATGGAGGTGCTTCGGGCATGTCTGACTGGGAGGAGACCCAGAGGAAGACGCAGGACACGCTGGAGAGCCTACGTCTCTTGGTTGGTCTGGGAACACCTTGGAATCCTCCCAGAAGAGCTGGAAGAGGTGACTGTGGAAAGAGTTGTCTGGGCCTCCCTGATCAAGATGCTGCCCTCGCAACCAGACTTTGAAATAAGAGGAAGATAATGGATGGATGGATATTTTGCTTGGATAACTACGTAGCTGCAATTATTGTTTCGCTTACCTGCTGCCTCTGCCAACCTCCTGTGTCATCTGGACTGGTCTGGATTTTTTCCTGTGCTCCTCTTTAAGGTATGCTCATTCAAGTTACATCTCACTGCTTCTTGGTTATTTCTTTCAGAGCCGTGGGTCTGCTGTTAGCGGCTAGCTCTGTGCTAGCTTCCCCCGGCTTGGCTGGCGCGATGTTTACGTTCTCCGCTTCACAGCTGATTGGACTTAACTGCTCCATTCCTCCTTCTGTTTCCACCATCAAACAACTGGGACTTCTGCGTAGACCTCGTTACATCCATAGAAGCTCTCGGAAGAAATCCGTTTATTCTCGGCACGCTGGGTCTGACTCGATCTCGTCTATCTGGTCGAAGAGATGTGTCTCACCTCAATTACGTCATCAGAACGCTGCGTCTGTAGTCCCTTGTAGTCCACAGCGCACGGAGTGGCAAGGAAAACGTGGAGTGGACTTCAGTCTGCTTAAACCTCTTCTAAAAACTTCTGCTCCAACTGGTATTACAATAGAACTTTTCAATGTACAATCACTATCTAACAAATCATGTCTAATTCATGATCACATTCTGGAGAAGAACTTGGACCTCATGTGCGTCACAGAAACTTGGCATCAGCCAGATGTGTACGGTTCTCTGAATGAGGCTTGTCCCTCTGGATACAGTTATCTGCAGAGAGCCCACTGCACTGGCCGCGGTGGTGGTCTGGCTGTAATTTACCGCAGTAATTTAAAATGGTCACATCTGGCTTCTCAGGACTTTTCATCTTTTGAAAGTTTGGCCTTCAGCCTAAAAGCCCCACTGCTGATGAACGTTATATTGATTTATAGGCTTCCCAAACCGCATGTTTCATTTAACTCAGAGATGCATGACCTCCTCACTTTTTTCTGCACCTCCCCTGTGAAAAATATTTTTCTTGGCGATTTAAATATCCACATGGACAATTCCTCTTCCCCTCTGGCTACGGATTTTAAGTATCTTTTGGACTCTCTCAATCTCACTCAACACGACGCCCCTACGCACAACAGGGGGCATACTCTGGATTTGGTGATTACAGACACTGTACTCATTAATAACTTATCTGTATATGACCTGGGTGTCTCGGACCTCAGTGTCATCTCCCTGGAAGTGCCTTCAACTCGCTTGCTTCAAACCCAAAATGACCTATCCAGTTCTGTGACTTTAAAAATATTTCACCTGATGTTCTGTCCGCTGATCTTCAATCCCTGACTGCTGTCAATCATTTATCTGCTAATGACTCTGTGGATTACTATAACCAATCTCTCCAGGAGCTTCTGGAAATACATGCTCCCTTGAAAACAAGACTGGTGTTTTTCTCCCGTTAGCCCCCTGGTACACTGGTGAGCTACGCAAGATGAAGGCAACTGGCCGTGCTATTGAGAGACGTGTAAAATCATCTGGTCTCTTTGTACATAAGCAGGCATACAAAGAACATCAGAAAGCCTACGCCTATTATCTTAAAGACGCACGCTCAAAATATTATTCCAACATCATCAACAACTGCCCTGGAAACTCTAAACAGCTCTTCTCCATAATATCTCATCTCCACAATATCTCATCTGCTTAATCCCATTAAACAAACTCATGAGGACTCTGTTCAAAAATGCAACCTGTTCCTTTCATTCTTTAAAAACAAAGTTGACTCTATCAGATCTCAGCTCCACAACCTCCCTGATCTTCGTTTGCCATCTACCCGTCTGCATTCTGGATCCCTGAGCAGCTTTGATGAAGTTGTTCAGAGTGAAGTGGAGACTATCATCAAGAAAATGAAGCCTTCATCCTACACCCTGGATCCCTTCCCCTCGTCTCTCATAAAATCCAATCACTCTGCAATAAGCCCATTAATCACACAAATAATAAATAAGTCTCTACAATCTGGTCATGTTCCACTGCCTCTAAAAAGTACCATCATTAAGCCTCTTTTGAAAAAAATCTAATTTGGATCCCGACATTCTTTCTAATTACCACCCAATCTCCCACCTCCCATTTCTGTCTAAAATGCTGGAAAAAGCAGTTGCTGCTCAGCTGCAGGTCCACCTACAACAACACTCCCTGTATGAGAAGTTTCAGTCTGGCTTCCGAGCAACTCACAGTACTGAGACTGCATTGCTGAGATTTACCAATGATGTCCTCATGGCTGCTGACACTGGTTCTCCCTCCATCCTTGTCCTCCTTGACCTCACTGCGTTTTCTACACCGTCTTCATGTGGAGGTCGGTCTCTGTGACACTGTCCTGGACTGGTTCAAATCTTTCCTCCAATAGGCTGGAATGTGTTAGTCTTGGCAATGCCACATCCCAGACAGTCTGTGTCTCCTGTGGTGTTCCTCAGGGGTCAGTTCTGGGGCCCCTGCTGTTTTCCCTCTACATGCTGCCTTTGGGTCAAATTATTAATCAGTTCAACATTTCTTTTCACTGTTATGCCGACGATACACAGCTTTACATCAGGACTGGAGCATCCTCATCATCCTCATCTCCACTCACTGTCTCTCTACCTGCCTGGAGGAAATAAGGGCATGGATGAATCAGAACTTTCTTCAATTAAACTGCTCCAAGACTGAGGCCATACTGATTGGCACCCCTCACCAGGTACAAACATCAACTATAACAACAATTTCCTTTTCTGGACAAGACATCCCCCTCTCCACCTCTGTTACAAATCTTGGAATAAAAATGGACTCTCATCTTACATTTGAAAATCACATTAAGCATCTGTTTAAAACCTGCTTCTTCCATCTTCGAAACATCTCCAAACTTCGCCCATCTCTAACTTTTTCTGATGCTGAGAAACTCGTCCATGCCTTTGTCTCCTCCAGGCTCGACTACTGCAACTCCCTGTTTATTGGAATCCCTGGCAAAAACCTTCAGAAGCTTCAATATATTCAAAACAGTGCAGCAAGGATTTTATTGAGAGCTCGTAAATTTGAACATATTACACCCATTCTCCATAACCTCCATTGGCTTCCTGTCACCTACAGAATTCAGTACAAAACTGCTCTCATTACACACCAATGCTTACACGGAACTTCACCTGACTTATC
>JBBPBX010014386.1:0-13399 GCA_038048925.1 Garcialebias charrua
CTTCACCTGTGAAGTGTGTACCTTGGTCTGAGTTCACCCGAAGGGGAAGTCCAAACCTTGAGAATATATGATTCATTAACAACATAGCAGTGGTTTGTGCTATGTCGTTAGGAGCTGGTAGGCATTCTACCCATTTGGTAAATGCACAGGTTACCGTGAGAAAATATTTATTTCCTCTAGAGCTCTTAGTGAGTGGTCCAACCCAGTCGATCTGGAGGTCAGACCATGGGAATGCAATGCCTCTGCTTTGCAGTGGTGCTCTGTGAAGTGGTCTGGTTGGCTGAAACTGGCCACAGACCACGCACCCTTCAATGTAGTGTTTTACATCCTTTTTCATTCCAGGCCAATAGGCAATTTGTTTTAATGCCGTCAGCGTGGCTTTATCTCCTTTGTGTCCTGCGGACGGGAGATCATGGGCATGAACTAACATCACCCCCCTTTGGTCATGGGGAACCACGAACACAGGTGAGGACGTTGGTCCATGAGCGAAAGTTAGGATGCCCTTGATTAGTTTTAGCTGTTTGCGCAGCTGATAGAGGACCTTAAGGTCTGGATCGGAATCCAGGTCGTCTTTAGACGGACTATTTTTGTCCGGATCAGTCAGGTACAGTATCATGGAGTTGATAGCAGGATCCGACTTCTGTAGTTGGATGATGTCTGGGTCAGTCAGTGCGGGTCGTACAGAGACTGCGTTGTCAGCAGGTCTGGCTGCGGCCTGTGCACGTGTGACTGCCATAACCCTGACTGTAGGTTGTATTGACAGAGTCTTGATTAACCAGGAGGGGTCGAAGGACCATAGAGGACCTTCGTCGGCTCCTTCTTTGGCTAAGGAATCTGCAATGTCATTGTAGTGCTTGTCATCGCCTGGGACTCTAGAATGTCCTGGAACTTTCTTCCAGTAGATCTGTAAGTCGTGTGATGTCACCAAGTGATCACACGCTATGAAAAGCTCTTTGTGCTTTACCACCTTCCTGTCGCTTGTTAGGAAACCGTTCTGTTTCCACACAGCAAGGTGACAAGCGAAACTCAAACGAGCATAGTTAGAGTCAGTGCAGATGACTAGCGTCTTGATGGAGTGTTCTACTACCATCTGGAGAGCTATTAGGATTCCTGCAATCTCAGCGTACTGAGAAGTCTGAGAGCCTAATTTGTAGCTGAAAGTTATCTGCTCTTGGTCTTGGAGGAGAACCCCTCCAACACCTGCTCTGCAGATTTTGTCGCGGAGGAATGAAGATCCATCCACGTACAATGTTGTCATATCTTTGCAGATATTGTCATCAAAGAAGTGGTGATTCGGGTCTTCAGTTACTGGGGGTTTTACCTCAACCGGCGGCTGGGTGGCTGGTACATCTTGTGTACACTTTTGGCAGATTGCCAAGTCCGTCCCCAGATGTGACTTCTTGTTTTGACCATAACGTATGTCTAGGTTAAAACTTTGAAGCGCCATGAGCCACGTTGCAACACGTGAGTTTGTTACCACACCATCTCTGATGCGTTCACTGTTAAGAAAAGTCACTGGCTGGTGTTGTGTTTCCACAATTATTTTCTGTCCACCAATGTAGCTGGAGAAATGTTTTACTGCCCACACTGTGGTCAGTAGAGCTTTCTCACAGTCTGAGAATCTCAACTCGGGGCCTGCCATCGTCTTGCTGGCGTAGGCCACCACACGCTTGTCTCTGTCGTGTATCTGGTACAGACCTGCACTTATACAATGAGCTGAGAAGCCCACTTCCAAGTAAAACTCTTTGTTGTAGTCTGGGTAGACTAAACATGGGGCTGACTTGATCCTGTTTATAAGAGCGTCCATTGCCTGCTGCTGTTTGTCAGTCCAGACAAATGGAACGTCTTTCTTTAGGAGTTCAGTCAGTGGCTTTGCAAGGTCTGCATAGTTTTCTATGAACTGGTTCGAGTAGTTACACACGCCAAGAAAACTTTGTAGTTCTTTGAGATTGGTGGGGACTTTGAGATTGTCAAGGCCTTGGGTGCGAGTCAACTGTGGTTGTACTCCGTCTGGACCTACGAGTAGGCCAACGTAGTCCACCTTGGTTCTGCACCATTGGCATTTAGACAGTGATATCTTAGCACCAGCAGTTGTTAGCTGATTCAGAACGTGGTCGATCTCAGCCAAATGTGAGTCCAGTGTTGGCTGCCTCAGAAGGACATTGTCCACGTAAATCAGTGTCCCACACTTGTGGGCGTCTGGACATGCTTTGTTCAAGAAGATGTTGAACTCTGCAGGTGAGTTAGCGTAGCCAAAGGGACACCTGGTAAAAGTGTATTGTCGGCCACCGAAAGTGAAAGCTAGTTTGTATTGGTCCTCGGCGCGCACAGGGATGGTCCAAAAACCAGAGGCGACGTCGAGGGTCGAGAAGTACTTACCATTGGTGACCTTGGGCAGTTCCTGTTGGAGCTGGGTCATTGGCCACCGTGATAAGGGGACTTGTTTGTTTAGCTTTCTGTAATCAATTGTGAGTCTCCACTTTCCATTTGGTTTTAACACTGGCCATAAAGGCGCAGAGTAAGTGCTGTTACAGTATCTGATGATACCATTCTTTAGGAGGTTATCAAGGATTTCCCTGATAGGTTGATGTGCTGCCAGAGGAATCTTGTACTGTCTGACAAATGTGGGTGGAGCTTCGGGCGGGGTTGGGATGCTCACTGAGTGGAGCGTGGTCAACCCACAATCCATTGAATCAGTTGAAAATGATTTCTCATATTTTAAGAGAACTTGACGTAGTCTGTCCCTTTCTTCATCAGTTTTCAGGGCGTCGGCTTGGGCGACCACCTGTTCGATCTGAGAAGAAATTGAGAGGGGTTCTTGTTCTTTGGGGAGCTCCAATGAGTCCCTTTCTGTGTCATTTACCCTGTTTATAGGCAGGACACTATAGGTTTGAGAGCTTAGGCTGATGTCCCGGTTTAGACCGACCCCGTAGACTGTGTCTTGGTCGACCTCATTGACCGAGACGAGAGCTATGGCCTGTTTTGGCTTTGTGAACAAGACTTGCCCCGTGTATTCATGTGGGATCAGGTATTCTGGGAATCCTCCCAGAAATGTAATGCTCAGTTCAAAATCATGGAAATCAGTGGAGATCAACCATCCTATTTTTGTGTATTTCTTGATCAGTACCGCTTCCGTGCCTGTGTTACACACAGCAACAGATGTGGTTCTGCAGTCGAGGCTCACTTGTCTCGTGGCCTCAATGGACAGTCCTAAGTTGTAAAACTTAGGAGATAGTTGAAAGTATGCCTGCTTTTGGCCAATAGCTTGATTAGCTATGATGTGAACTTCCACCATCTGGTTCATTGCCTGAGGTAGTACTGTGATGGATTGGTTGCAAGCAACCTCGCAGACTTCTGGTATGGTCTGTCCAGCTTTGAGATTTTCTGTGCTTAGCACAGGAGAATCCATTTTGTCTGTTTCCAGCGACCACAGTACATTGTTGTCAGTGTCCACTCGGACACCCAATCTTACCAAAATGTCAGAGCCTATGTAGGATGCATGTGGTAAGTTCCGGACCACGAGGAACGGGTGGACCAGTTCTCGTTTGTTCCAGTTCATGTTCAGGCAAATGACTCCATTTGCGGTCATTACCCGCTCACTGTTGGGATCGAGATGAAAGCGTAAAGCTTTCTTCGTTAGTTCTAGACCCAAATGTTTTTTAACCAAGGTTTCATAAAGAGCTTGGCTGATTGCTGAATTATCTGTCCAAGGAGACAGTACAGCATCTTCGGTGTGGGATCCCTGGATCTCGACACCTTTTACTACCTGTTGTAGGTAGTGTTCAGTGAGTGCTGATTGTTTCAGCTCGCAGAGGAGGCTTTCTTGTTGGGCCTCTTCTGCCTCACCTGTTTTTGTAGGTTCACTTACCGGGCTCTTGTCCTCGGATGAGGTGTCCCGTGTGTCCTTTGCGGTACCTGCGGTTAGGCAGTCTGTATCACAACTAGGAGGCACTTTTATTGGCAGAGGCTTTCTCACTGTGCTCCACATTTTCTGTCGGCCATAGTCTATAATTGCATCAAAGCGGTTTATAAAGTCTTGGCCAACTAGAAATGGGAATGAATCGAGTGTAGACACATGTACCGGGTGGTATAATGTCATTTTGCCAATCTGCATGTGAACCATAGCTATAGCTGTTAGGGTTGTTCTCGTCTCTGCGAGACCCTGCAGTTCTATAGCACTTTTTACAAGGGGTATTTGCCTGTGAACACCGTTAGCGGCGGTCCGTAGTTCCTCGAACAGTTTGGCTGACATAATGGTAATGTCGGCTCCGCCATCCAGGAGTGCTTCATGCGTGAGGACCCTTTCCAGTGTGATTGGCAGGTAAGCTTTCATAGCCTCCCCCCTTTGTACAAAGTCACACAGAAACCTTAAAGGTTTCGGCCAACCTTTCTGTTTACGTTGACCTCTGACTGTGTAATCTTTCTTCATCTGAACCGTCAGTGCAGTCGCCAACGTGTCTGAGTTTTCAGTTTGTGGCGGGTCACTGTCGTCGATGATTGAGTTTCCCCCCTTTGTTTGATGAGGGGCTGTTGGAGTCTGTGACAATGATGTCATGGTCACTGTCAACGTCTTGTTGACTGACATACTCTGGACTGTCAATGTTTTGACTGTCATTACCCTGATTGTCAGCATCCTGACCATCAGTGTCTTGTTGACTGTCGTGATTTGCGTGCTCTGACTTACTATCAATGATAGTGCTACGCATCACTCCAGGTTTGTTATCATTGCTTGTATTATCCCACTTTTCTAACAACCGCCGTATGTTCTCCATGTCTTCTGGGGACAGAGGTTTATGGCCTTTCTTCTGGAACTTTTGCGATTTTTTGCCTGTCTCGGACTGTTCAGTTCGAGGGGCAAGAGGGGCTTGTCCTTGACTTGGGGTTCCTGTTGGGACCACCCTTTGTTATATGGTTTACTTTTGTAACCATCTTTCTTATCCTTTGGACGTGCGCCCCCCTTTTGATATCGTTTTCCGACCTCTGGGTCTTGTCTGAGCCACTTCGGGTCATAGTTCCAGCGGGCACCTTCACTACGTGGTCTGTTAGGTCGAAAATTCTGTTTTTTCTCACCTTTTGTAGGATAGGGAGTCGGTGTCCGCGCCCCTTCCAGCTCCAGTGAGTTGGATTTGACCATTTCACCCGGACACACCTCAAAGGGTGTTTTGTTTGGTGTGCGACCTGTAAAAACATCTATCGCACACTCTCTTATTTCTTCGATGGACCTCCTTTTGTAGTTTGCGCTGACATGTACTTTCTCTCTTATGTCAGGGCAGAGATTTTTGCTGAAGATATATTTAAACCCTACCTCTTCCTCCATTTCTGGTTCGCATCTGTCACCGAAATAGGCACGGAATATTCGGTCATAATATGACCTTGGGTGCTCATTCCTACCTTGCTTGATGTCAGCCGCCGCTATGATGCCATCGGGCCCCGTGCAAGGAGTATACTCCTTTATCAGCGCAGCACATAAAAGACTGTAGTCTTTCATCACGGCGTCCCGTTGACGCTTCATGAAAGCATGCACTGTCCTGTCCGAGGTTAACCTTACCAGACAGATTTTATCATCAACTGTAGCTTCTGGGAAGCGTTGAAGCTGAAAATCAAGGTCATCGAGATAGATCTTGGTTTCATGTGAGCCCAACGGGCCTGGAGCGAAGGTTTGAATGCTTTTAGCCATATTCCGTAGTTCAGCCATTGAGAGAGGAGTTTGTGGGTTATTATCAGATCCACCCACCGGCGCATCCGGTGGGTTTGTTGGTTTTAGAGGCCCTAAGGGACGGCGTGGTGGTTTAGGCGATGGAGTTGATGTTCTAGGCGGTGGTGTTGGTGTTCTAGGCGGTGGTGTTGGTGTTCTAGGCGGTGGTGTTGGTGTTCTAGGCGCATCTGGAGACTGACCTTTAATTAATGCCAGACGTTTTTTCTTTTCTTTGATTAATTTGTATTCAGTTGAGGCCAGCTTCTCCCTGCACTCTTTTAATTCTACTCGGTTGTCTGTACACTCGCGTTGTAATTCACAACACCGACTGTAGAGTTCATCTTTTTCAAGAATGACCGCCTCATGTTGTGCACGAGTCCTGAGATTTTCACGTACTGACTCCTCGTATAACTTTAAAGTATGTTTTTCGCTTTCTATGATTTCCTCACGTGACTCATTTGCCTCCTGTAAACGTTGATTCAAACGTTCAACCTCAGCCTGTTTTTGTTTGCAAACCAGTTGAGCTGCATCGTCCATCTGAGACTGTTTTAGTGACTGAACCTCCACCTGCAGCTTTTCAGCTTCAATTCGAGCTAGTTGTAAATCAACATTGAATGCTGACTTATCCGCCTTGTGTGCTCTTTGTTCACGCTTCAGATCATGCTCTAGACCTGAATTTACTCTGACTTCCTGGTCCAACCTGGCCTTTAGTAACAGGGCCAGCTTTGCTAAGCGCTCCATACTGACCTTTTTTGCTTCCTTTTTTGAGCCACTGCTTGCCACTGTTGTCAGCTCAGAGTTTAATGTTAGTGGACTCATTTCAGGCACCTTTTTACCAGAATCTGTGAATATTTTTGTAAGCTGCCCTAAAATCCCATCAATCCAGTCTGGCTTATGTACTTCAGGCTTTTGATCCAGGCCTTGAGGATCTGGGTCCACCGGCTCTGGATCTGACTCAGGATCCGATTCTGGATCTGATTCAGGATCTGATTCTGGATCTGATTCAGGATCCGACTCTGGGTCTGATTCTGAAACTGTGACCAGATCCATCAGACTAGAATCCTTATCCACTTCTTCTTTTTCTGCCATCGTTTTGTTTTGATTATGTTTGAATCAATAAGATGGTATTTATTATAGTGTATGCAAATAAATGTTTTCTTAGCGTTGAGTTACTTCACTAAAACAGCTTTCTGGTTTTATCCTTGTAATCTATAAACAAGTCTTTTATTCATTTAGTACCTTTTATTTATTTTAGGTTTTACCTTCAATGAAAAATGTTGTAAGTTAAAGCCTTTGTGGCCGTATTAACTTAATAGACTTATCTTTTAAAACAATTACTATTAAACCACGCTTAATTTTTCTGTCTTTCACTCAAACACCTATTTAAAGATTTCAAATAAATGCACTGTTCACACTAAAATTTAGCAGATCCTGTTTAATTTTGCTCCAAGAGAATGTATCTGGAGTGAAAAATGTACTTTTGGTTGTTAATTTAAACTCTTTTGTGTTTAAAATAAGCAAAAATGTTTGTCTGTACCTCTGTTATTTAAAAAAAAATTATTTAAAATAAACAGGAGTTTTTTGTTTGTGTACAGAACAATTTTAAAAGTGGTATTTCACCATAAAAATGCTGACTTTTATGATGTTTTGAAAGAACTCATCTGTTAACGTCCAACAGGGGGCAGATTCAAGTCTTAATGTTATCACGAGGCGACTGGTTTTTCTATTCAGTATTTAAAATAAAAACAATGTTTTAGAATTAGTTTCTAGTGTGTCCGTGATAATTGCTCGAACCACGTTCTTGTCAGAGACAAATTTATGTTGTTAGACAGTGTAGATGGCTTCAAATGAGCTTTTAAACTTTTAGTGAAACCTCTGTTCGCCGTGTGTGTGAGAGCTGTCACTCAAAGTGCAACACCTGGAAATGACGACAAAAAATAGGCGGGTCGACGTAGCACGTCACCAGCTTCCGTACTTGAGCGAGACGGAGCTCGCTACACAGATACGTGACGTCAAACAATCAATCACAGCGCATGTAGTTCTTTTCCCAAGCGTTCATGGTGAATGTAGTTTTATTACCATCAACCAATGCAGTGCCGGAAATGACGACAAAAGTGGGCTGGTCGCATCGGCGTGCGTCCCCACTTCAGCGAATCAGCGCTTTACAGATACGAGACGTGATTGACAGATCACGACTCTCGTTTTATCCAATCACAGCTCATAAACAAACATGTATGACACGTCGCTTTAACGTTAGCTTAGCACAGCAGAACCCAATTCTACAGACTCTATACACAACTCAAACGCTTCAAATTAACTTTCCAAAATTCTGAAATATGCGGCGAGCACACCTAGATAGGCCAACTTAGTTACGCTTAGTAACCCAGCACTGCAGCTGTTGAACAAACACGGACTCTCAGGGAGCCACTTCAAGGTCGGTTCCGGTCCACTTTTTAATGGAGCAGGACTCGGGTCTGACAGAACCCAGCCGACAACGTTCTAACAGTAATATGCTTTTTTGACCTGTTCTAAAATGTAAAATACCACACACAGCAATCTGGTAGATGTTAATAATAGCTTTCAGGCAGTTTGACTCGGCGGTCAACAAAGCTTTGTACAGGAGTCTGTGCGTGAACTGGACCGAACCGAACCAGAACCCCCCACAGACCACGGGCTGACAAAACCTCACCTAAAAGCTTCCAACAGCGTGTTAAAGAGTTGAACAATAACAATCTCTCAGCTTCAAATGATAAAAACATGCAGAATCTGCCTGTCTTGAACACCTCAGCCAAAAATTATCACCTTCAGAGTCCAAAAATTGGAATAATCATGCCAACATAACGTTTCAAGTTCATGATGGATCACAGATTTATCAATAAACTTTCAGAAACCGGTACGGTGCCACCAGATGTAAAGGATTTGAGGAGGTCAATATTAATACTGACCTCTTTACCTTAATTAATTTACTTATTCAGATTGAATAGTAATTTCACGGATTCTTTTCTTTTTCAGTTTACCCAATATTTCTGTGATCTTTATGATGGATAAATAAATAAAGCCATTAAGTGACAGAGAACGTTGACTTTAGTTTGGTATGCCAGGAGACACTACCATTTATTTATAATAAATCAACTAAAATCAACATCATTACACTTGATTGACATGATTCGCACTTTCTTGCAATTTAACACGTCAGCACAGTTAAATTACAACACAACAGACATAAATACTGGATGTTAACATACTTAGTCTGAGGGCTCTATGACTTAAAATGTAGTTTCCAGCTTAGAAATTAAGATAAGAGAGGTTTAAGAGGAAATGGAAGAAGAAAGGGAAGTTTAGAGAGTCATCTATTTTGAGTTTTAACCAGAAATGACACTCCTCCGTACGAGAACCAGCTCGACCTCACAGCACGATCCAAAAACATCAGCACTCTGTACCTTTGGACGTTCGTCTCGGTGGATAGAGTTGTAGAAGCAGTCTTGGACTCACAGGTCATCTGTCCGTGAAGTCCAGTTGTACCTCGGCGTGTTTATAGATTCGCGTGTCGTGACGCCTGCCTTCCTCGTCAAAGACCGTGGCATGTCCTGGTTAGTTTTCAAAATAAAGCGTTCCTCCAGAGAGTTCGTTAAGAACTTGGAGTTCTTGGAGATGACTTATAACTTGGCATGTTATAAGTCTTTAACTGAATGACGTGTACTTAGCGTGTGACAGGCGTTCATTCAGCTCTTTGGGAAACCTCATGTCTTGAAGTTTTCCAGCAGACTCTGTCTATTCCAGCTTAGCTTAGAACTTTAAGAAAGAACTCTGAGACTTGTCTCTTTCCGATTGGTTCAAAAGAAACAGTCGAGGAGTTCACTTGCTGTTATCACGACCCAAGGTTACAGCCAGAAGCAGAGGAAATGTTTAGGAAAAGACAGACGCATAGACTCCAAGAGGAAAAATACTTGGATTAGCGTCTTAACACTTCTAGAACAAATCTGAAAATCACAATAACACATAAAATTCACTCTGACACCATTATATGGTCAAGTAACACAGTAATACTCCATATTAAAAGAATAACAGCATATAACATATATCATGAAAATGACAAAAGTTATTCTTTTGATTACATTAGAATAAAATCAAAGATAGAAATAGTCTCTTTTGGTGACTATGTTCTCAGATTACAACTAATGGAATAATTTGTAGTAAATGTCTTGCTTTACTGAAAGGTCAGTAAAGGTCATCTCTGGAACAGTTCAAAAACCTTAGTTTGACCCTGGGTAGGTCCACTACACCACAATTTCTAAAAAGCTTATTAATTTTTTTAGGTCCACAATTTCAAAAGCACAAATGTCTTGTGAAAATTAGGGGAAGCTAATCTAATCCGCTATTTATATTCGACAATTGGTAGCCGGCAGCGTTATGCAATATTTGCACTACACTGCCAACTGAAAAGTAACTAAAATGATCCTAAAAGGATGAAATTACAAAAATCAAAGGATTTATTTAATACTTTACGTACATATATTCTATTCGGCCACGAAATTAACAAAAAAGAGAATGATCTTTTAATCCCTAAGACCACTTTTAAATCTCAAATACACGGGTGTGTCGCCACCGCATTTATACATAAAAGTAACCCAAATACATAAAACTAACGACTCACCGTCGAGTGGTCGACACAAAACACACAATAAAATCCTCCGGCCGCGTTAATTTGGCTTGAAACAGCGGGGTTCTCTGCGGATTTATCCAAGTAACCCAGCACAACCAGCTAGCCACAGAGTTAGCGTCCAGTTCACCTCTGACCCGGAAGATGTCAAGATTCTATAGGCAGTCAACAGATTTAATGAAAAGTAACTAAAATGATCCTAAAAGGATGAAATTACAAAAATCAAAGGATTTATTTAATACTTTACGTACATATACTTTATTTAATACTTTACGTACATAATACTTTACTTAATATAATGTTTGCTTGTGTTTACTTTGATCACACAACAACTGAGTTTTTATTTATTTATTTATTTATTTCTGCCAGGTGGAGAAGCTGTCGTTCCAACAAACAGGCAGAGCGGTTCGGCGGTTCTGATGGGGTCCAGATGAACACACAGCAAGAGTCCAGTTCATTAACGTAGTTACAGTTCGGTTCACGTGTTTTAATAGTGTGTTCAGTTTAATTCTCAGTGTTTGTGTTACTTAAAGTTTGTGGTGCTGAATAAATAAATAAATAAGAAATAAACCTGGGGCCTCATGTACAAAGACTTGCGTAGATTTCTTACTGAAAAGTAACGTACGGACAAATCCAGAAAAGTGTCCACGCACAAAAAAATCCAGATTTATCAAACTGTGCGTACACCGGAATCCACGCACATTCCTTATGTACAACACAATCAACGTGGAATTCAGCGCACATGAGAGAGTGGCCGACTCCGCCTTTGACACGCCTCCGTATGAATATGCAAAGTCATTCAAATATGCCATGCACGACAGGAATGTCGTCTCTGCTCCATTGCAAATCATGTCGGAACGTGGAAAAAAGAGGAACTTCACGGACTGTGAACAGAAATCACTTCTGAGTGAGGCAGAGAAGCACGGAAAAAGGCTTCATTCGGCACGCACAGTGCAAAACAAACCATCCACTTTTAAATAAGAAGTTGACCAAGCTGATCTAACATGCCTGTATAGCTTAGTGGCGAACGCGCCCGCCCTTCGTCCCAAAGGTCGTGAGATCGACTCCCGCTTGGTACAATGTTTTTTTTTTCATTCCGGATTTAAAGACCACAGGAAAACTATTGAATGAAACAACAAGAAATAGAACAATACATGAAATGAAAGGAAGCAGACGATTTATTGTTTTGTAAATAGTTTTCATGTGTATTTCAATCTGGAACGAAAAAAAAAAGAAAAACGTTGTACCATGCGGGAGTCGATCTCACGACCTTTGGAACTAAAGGCAAGCGCTTTACCCACTGACCTAAACGTAGGCGTGTTAATACAGCTTGGTTAACTTCTTATTTAAAGAAATCACATCTCATTGTTGTCAATATCGTTGCCACTATTTGGCGCATGCTTTTATATCCACTCATCTAATTGCGTCCATGTGGATGTAATAATTGTTAATCATGTGTGTTTGGTGGGATTTATGATTGTTTTCACATCGTGGACACGGTTTCACAGATCACCTGTAAGTGTCGCCAAAGGAACAATAACCACAGAAACGTGCGTACGCCAACAGGGGAGCAGCCGTGGATTTGTACGTGGAAGCGCAGATATTCCCGTTCATATCAGATTTGATACATACGCCACTTTGCGTGGAAAGTGACGTGCGCAATGTTTTTGTGCGCACGCATGGTTGATACATGAGGCCCCTGGTGTCTTCATTTTCACAGCACGATACGCATCGTTTAAAAAACGTAACGAGTCCAGATAGACACTGTAGTTCAGATAAATTTTTACATCTCCCACGCTAACATAAATAGTAGCTATGTTTACATGGACATTAGCCTGGCCCTCGCCTTCCTGCACAGCTCCGCTCAATTCTCATTTCCCTTCACTGCACAGTCTGGGACTTGTCCCATAGACAAGGATATCTCCGGTAGGTTTTGACCGGACCAATCAGAGAACAGAAGGCGGAGTTTTGAACGACGTCGACTGACGTCGTCATTCAAAATGGCTGCCGCCACGAAGGAATTTTCATCAAAACAAGGTAAAAAACTATTATTTCTCTGCTGATAAAAAATATATTTCTTAGCTGACGTTATATCAGAAGTGTTCCTGAGCAATCAGAGAGCAGAAGGCGGAGTTTTGAACGACGTCGACTGACGTCGTCATTCAAAATGGCTGCCGCCACGAAGGAATTTTCATCAAAACAAGGTAAAAAACTATTATTTCTCTGCTGATAAAAAATATATTTTATAGCTGACGTTATATCAGAAGTGTTCCTGAGCTTAACAGTTCCTAAATCAATTCACGAAATGGTCAAATCTGCTGGATTTAAATAGTTTCGGTTTGATATTTTCCAAACAGCCTCGGGTGCGCTACGAAAATAAATGATAAAAAATCGAATTTTATCTCAAATGTTTCATCTAGGCCAACAGTCAGTAAATTAAAGACATATAATTACACACTGGTGGCAGAAAAAATATCCACCGAGTGGTTTCTGAGCAATTTATCTGATAGTCTGGACCTCGCCAGGCTAAACTAACAAAACTCCGCCTTCTGTTCTCTGATTGGTCCATTCAAAAATCTAACGGAGAAATCGTTTGTCTATGGGAGAGATGCCAGACCCTAGTACAAAGCGAAGTGAAGGACATGGGTCTGGTTCCAACCAGGCTACATGGACATAAGTAATCGGATCAAACGGCCGATCGGATCAAAAGTGCGTCATGTAAACACCCCGGTCGGGTTATTTTTAAAATGGCAAGATGGCCGCGCTCAGAGCAGCCGCGCTTCACGAGTTCCCGGATCATCTCTAGTTTTTAGTAATTTTAATAGTGTTTTTGTACCTGACTCTGCGCGTTTTTTGCGGGTGAATTACAGCCGAACTGATCTGTTAAGAATCGGAGCGGATTTACCACAGGGCACAGCTGAAATCAGCAACGAACTCAAATCAGAGCTCGGAAGATTGGAGCTGCTAAGAACGTCCTTCTGGAAGCAGATGCGCTCCAGGGGAAAGAAAAGGAAGCGGTGCTCTCGTGGAAAGAAGAGAGGGTT
>JBBPBX010014386.1:14040-42811 GCA_038048925.1 Garcialebias charrua
TGGATCTACTTCGTTTGAGGGTGACCACGTCGGAGGAGATGAGAAGATGCTCCGTGCTTTGTCTTACGGAAACGTGGATCTCTGAGGACACTCCAGACTCTGTTTACGAGCTGGACGACAGGCTCTTTTTCAGAACGGACCGGTGCACCGAGACTACGGGGAAAACGCGAGGCGGCGGTGTTTGTATTTACGTACACAAAGATTGGTGCACGAACTGTTCCGTGATTAAAAGGCTTTGTTCAGCTGCCGTCGAGTTAATCACAGTAAGATGTAGGCCGCACTACCTTCCGCGCGACCATGCTGTGATTTTAATAACAGCTATTTACATAGCACCCGATGCTAATGCTAATGACGCCCAGGGAGAAATTCATGACTTACTCACCTCGCTGCAGTGTAAATATCCTGAGGGGCTTTTCATTGTTTGCGGGGACGTCAATCACGTTGATCTTCAAGTCTCCCTCCCAGCCTTCAATAAGAACGTCTTCACAGCTACGAGAGGAGATAAAACGCTCGACCAAGTCTTCACAAATGTAAAGGGGGCATACACGGCGAAGACACGCCCACCGCTCGGAGCTTCCGATCACGAGTCTCTGATCCTGGCACCAAGAGAACTCCCCCCACTCAGGCGCTCCAAGCCGGAACAAAGAGAAATAACAATCTGGCCTCAAGATAGTTCCCCCATGTTGAGAGACTGTTTTGAGAGGACAAACTGGTCTGTTTTCAGAGAAGCAGCCACTGATGGAAGTTCAGTGGACATGGAACTGTACGCTTCCTCAGTCCTGGGTTACATCAGTACATGCTCTGAAAATGTATCCATAAAAAAATATGTGAAATCCTACCCGAACCGGAAACCCTGGTTAAATAAAGAAGTTCACGCCTTGCTAGCAGCCAGAGACACTGCATTCAAGTCAGGAGATAAAGTGGAGCTGAGAAAGAGCAGGAATGAACTGAAGGATGGCATTAAGAAGGCCAAGGCCACGTATGCACAGAGGATCGAGGGACAGTTCACCTCACAAGACCCACGGAGCATGTGGAAGGGTATTAAATGCATAACAGATTACAAAGGCAAAAACAAACAATGCCCCAGGGACCCATCTCTGCCTGATGCCCTCAATAAGTTTTATGCACGTTTTGATGATCCAAACAGACCAGCTAGCACCAGACTCACCTCATCACCAGATGAAGAGCATCTCAGGGTGTCCGCAGCAGAAGTGAGAGGCAGTCTCAGAAAGATTAATCCTCATAAAGCAACCGGACCAGACAACATCCCAGGGAAAGTTCTGAAGGAATGTGCGGACCAGCTCTGTGAGGTGCTGGCTGACATCTTCACCACCTCACTTGCACTGGAGTCAGTTCCCACCTGCCTGAAGACCGCGACCATCATCCCAGTCCCAAAGAGCTCCACAGTGACTGGTCTGAATGACTATAGACCAGTGGCCCTCACCCCGATAGTCGCTAAATGTTTTGAGAAACTGGTCATGTCCCACATCAAGGCAACCGTCAACATCAATGAGGACCCTCATCAATACGCATACCGTGAGAACCGATCAACAGAGGACGCCATTTCTTCCGTGGTCCACACTGCTCTCACCCACCTGGATCAGAAGGACTCATACGTGCGTCTGCTCTTTGTGGACTTCACATCTGCCTTCAACACCATGATCCCCCAAACTCTGATAGACAAACTATCTACACTTGGACTAAGCCCCTCTATTTGTAACTGGGTACTAGACTTCTTAACAGACAGACCACAGTCCGTGAAGATCCACAACTTCTCCTCCTCCACCATAACCCTCAGCACTGGCTCTCCTCAGGGATGTGTGCTGAGCCCCCTTCTGTTCACTCTGCTCACATATGATTGTACAGCCACACTTCCAGGCTGTCATATTGTTAAGTTTGCAGATGATACAGCGGTGGTGGGATGCATCACAAACAATGATGAGTCCAGCTACAGACAGGAGGTGGAACACCTGGAGAGCTGGTGCAAAGAGAATAATCTTCACATGAATGTGAAGAAGACAAAGGAGATGATTGTGGACTTCAGAAGGAACAAACACACCCACGCCCCACTGAAAATAGGTGGGTCTGCAGTGGAAGTGGTCTCCAGCTACAAATACTTGGGTGTACACATGAATGATAACCTCAGCTGGAGCAACAACACCACCAGCCTGATCAAGAAAGGTCATCAGAGACTCTACTTCCTCAGACGGCTGAGACGAGCTGGTCTGAGCAGCCCAGTTCTCACCTCGTTCTACAGGTGTGCAGTGGAGAGCGTCCTGTGCTCCAGCATCAACGTGTGGCATGGAGGCTGCACAGTTGAAGAGAGGAAAGCTCTGCAGAGAGTGGTGAAGGCTGCACAGAAGTCTGTTGGAGTCAGTCTCCCCACAATCACAGACATTTACACCTCCAGATGCAGGAAAAGAGCCACCTGCATCATGAAAGACCTCACTCATCCAGCACACTCACTCTTTGCCCCACTCCCCTCAGGACGGAGGTTGAGGAGCATCAAGTGTAGAACCACTAGACTGAGGAACAGCTTCTACCCTGAGGCTGTTAGACTCATGAATAAATAAAAATAAAATAAAAAATAAACACTGCAAAATATCACATCATACTGATGCTGATCTGTTTTCTTGTTGCTGTGTTCATCTGTGTTCATCTGTGACCATCTGCTCATACAAACTCATGTTCGTGCTGCTGTTTATTCCCACTATATTAGGCTTAGTGTATTACTAGTTGATGTTTTTCTTAGTTAGTTCTAGATGTTATTACTGTTTTTCTCTTTCATTTGTTGTTGGATGTAACTGGGACCTCGTGTACATAATCTCGTTTTCATCACATGTACCACATGCGGTGCAAATGACAATAAAGACTCTCTGACTCTGACTCTGATATATTCTATTCGGCCACGAAATTAACAAAAAAGAGAATGATCTTTTAATCCCTAAGACCACTTTTAAATCTCAAATACACGGGCGTGTCGCCACCGCATTTATACATAAAAGTAACCAAAATACATAAAACTAACGACTCACCGTCGAGTGGTCGACACAAAACACACAATAAAATCCTCCGGCCGCGTTAATTTGGCTTGAAACAGCGGGGTTCTCTGCGGATTTATCCAAGTAACCCAGCACAACCAGCTAGCCATAAACGTTAGCACCGAGTTCACCTCTGACCCGGAAGATGTCAAGATGGAATAGTCCATTTTTAGTAGGGGGATACAGAAATCGACCGGTTTTTGTATTGCGTTTTTAATGATCGTTTTCATCGTAACTATAATTATTTTTATGTTAAATGTACATTAACAAGCAGCAGCAATGTTAGTGATGTAGGTGACTGGCCGGGGCGGGGCCGGCGGGGCCCATGCTGATTGGGGGCCCATTCATTTGCCTACATGGACATGGTAGATCCACGTCTGTTCTCCCCTCTGCTCCCTCCCCCCCTCCGACCCTCCTCTCTGCTCCCTCCCCAAGGGGGGAAAAGTAAACAAGCAGCTACGACAGCCAGCAAAATCCCCAATAATTTCCTTACTGATAGATAATTAGTTATTAGCGGTACTGCATTTTAAATAAAAATAGCACAAATCCGCTTATGAATTATAAAACTTAGTCACTCCGCTGTAACGCTGATAAAATCTTTAGGTACGCTATAAGCGGATTAGCGCATTAGCGGTCCCTTGCGGTTTGTTGCCCACCTTTGCTGAAAACCATAACACACTCTGGCAACCACCAACACCTCAACAGCATAATGATGCACCATAAACAAAACACAAGGTGCATAAGATAGCAGGTGTGCAAATCCAAAACCTGATAGTATCAGAATAACGTTTATTCAGATCAGGCCCAAAAATATATCCAATAGGATCATCTCTGATTGAAGGAATGTTTGAACTAAAAAACAATACTCATCAATAAAGACAGAGGCAACTGTGTCAATTCATCAATAATTTATTGATGTTGAAAAAACAATCACTCCACCACGACCCTGAGGACAGAATGTGTCAGTGAAGAACTGGATACATCCTGCAAGTAGAAACAAATGAAAAGGATAGGCGATGACCAAAAGGCAGCGAAGCAGATATCCTACACAGAAAGGTCCTTGTGTAGGGCTGTGAAAGCTGCGATTCCTCTGGTGGAGTGAACTTTTATACCTTCAGGAGGCTGAAGGCCAGAAGAACTGTAAGCCTGCGAGATAGCTTCACATAAACAGTGTGACAGCCGCTGAGAGGTCAAAGGTTGACCCTGAGATTGTTTCCTGAAATGCACAAACAATCTATCAGATTTACGCACCACAGCCGTGCAAGCCACATAACATTTAAGAGTTCGTACTGGGCAAAGCAAATGCAACTGTTTTTCCTCTGCATTACTGTGAGGAGGAAGACGGAACCCATCCAGTGTAAGGATTCTGGACCTGAATGAACTTGTAATGCTTTTAGGAATAAAAGCAGGATTCAGCTAAGTTCAGTTGAACTCCCATTTCCCTGAATTTTTAAGAGGGAAGGAGAGATGGACAGGCCTGCCAAGTCACTTACTCTTTTGGCTGATGTTAGAACCAACAACAGAGCAGTTTTAAAGGACAAATACTTCAGAGGTATTTGATCTATCGGCTCAAATGGGTCTTTAATTAATGAACTCAGCACAGTAACTAAGTCCCACTGTGGAGCCAATGTTCGTGAAATAGGTCTAAGATGACGTGCACCTTTCAGAAAACATTTCATCAAGGGATGATTAAACACTGTCCTGTCATTAAACCCTTCGTGACTAGAAGAAATCGCTGCAGCGTACGTTTTAACCGTGCTGAAAGCCAATTTCCTGTCCAGCAATAGCTGTAAATATGACAAGATGGAGCCCAGAGAACAAGAAGATGGATCTAACTTCTTTTCCAAGTACCATCGTTGAAAAGCAGCCCATTTTGACACGTAAACAGTCATGGTGGACTTTGCCCGCGCTCCCTGGATAGTGCATATAACGTCTCTAGAAAACCCAAGATTTTCTAAACGCTCACGTTCAACAACCAAACCAGCAGAAGTTGACCTATCACAGGAAAACTCTTTATTGCACCCCTTGCCTGTAGAAGAGCGTCGTCTCTCCAGAGCAACCTCCATGGTCGGCCCACCAGCTGCTGAAGTACCGGAAACCATGGTGCGTTCATACGCTCCGGGACGATCAGGATCATTGACAGCTCTTCCTCCCTCACTCTCTCCAGCAGAGCTGGCAGCAGGGGAACTGGAGGAAAAGCATAAATCAACATTTTTGGCCATGGTCTATGAGCAAAAGTGTCTACTCCCAATGGGGGAGTGTCCAGGGGCCTTAAGGAGAAGAACAGGGGACACTGAATGTTCTCCCGAGTGGCCATTAAATCCACTTCCGCTCTCTCGAATCTGCTCCAAATCCGTGATATCAGGTCTGGGTGGAGGGTTCAGTTTCTGTCCAGAGGCCCCCCGCGGGACATAATATCTGCTCCTTTGTTTAACACCCCAGGGATGTAGATCGCCCTCAGCGATCTCAAGGGAATGCGTGTCCAGCAGAGCAGTCCTCTGGCTGTGTTCAGCAGCTAGGCTGATCGCACCCCGCCCTGGCGATTTATATACGCAGCTGTGGCCCTGTTGTCTGTGTGAATCAGTATGTGCTGGTCCTTGATCATATGAACAAAGTGTTTGAGAACTTTGTGCACTGTCATAAGCTCACGAACATTTATGTAAAGAGACATGCCTGCCGGCCACGCCTCCTCCACCCTCACTGAATGTGACAAGTAAGTCCCGCCCCAACCGGAAAGGGATGCGTCTGTGAAGACCGCCCTGTATGACGTCACTTTGCCCAGAGGAACTCCCTCTGATAAAATCTTGGGATTCCCCCAAAAGTCCAGATCCGCCTCCACCGACAATAGCACCGTGACCCTTTGTGATGTACTGGGTCGATTATCAAACGAATGAACCACTGCTGCAGACTACGCATGTGCAGAAGACCTAGTCTCACCACCACGTGTGCAACAGCCATGGTTCCCAACAGTCTCATCACTGTTAGTGCTGTTACCGTCTTGTGGAGCTGAAAACACTGGAGCAGCGATGTCCGTGAATCTCTCCTCTTCTCTGATAAGACAGATGTCATGCTATATGAGCATAGAGTCACTCCCAAAAATTTTATTTTCTGAGCTAGGATCAGAGAACTCTTCCCCCAGTTTATTGTGAAACCTAGATGAGACAGGTGCTTCACCAGTACAGATGTTTGTGTTTCTGCCTCCAACCTGGAACGGGACAAGAGCAGAAGGTCGTCTGAATAAAATAAAATTCTCATTCCTTTTGAATGCAGGGGGTGCAGCTAGGGCTGGGCCATATCATATCGTTACCGGTAATACCGGTATAAAAAGCTTGCCCGAGCAAAAATATTATATCATGATATGCTAATTTCATGACGTAATACGTCAGGGCGCCCCGCCCCTTAACACCCGAGCGCTTTAAACAACTGCGCACATCCCCTCCAACAGTCTGTACTGGTGTAAAACGCTAATTAGTTACTGCTAAAATGTTAAAAACAACGCGCGCGCGTCTCAGCTTCTCTCCCCCCTGCTCTGCAGGCATAGACAGCTGTCCCCCCTCCCCCCGCTCCGCTCTGAGCAGCCGTGTCCTCGCTGTAAACTGTGTTACAAACACGCGCGGCTCCACAGTCACTCCTGTGATGTTTCTCTGCACGCTCAATAACCTTGCTGGTTTGTAGCAGACGTTGCTTTATTGTTTAAGCTGCACAAATACACTTAACAGACTGCATGATCCTCCACCGCTCCGTTCTCTGACTTTCTTTCACACCCGAACCTGCGCGCCTACGTCACGCTCTCACTCGCGGTGCGTTCACTGGCACTCTGTAATATACATGCACAACACTGCTGTATACATTACAACTCCATCAGAGACAGATCAGTTAAAAAAATGAATCAGAGGAATGACACAAACTTCATTTTATTTAGGCTAGTTGTTTTAGGAAACTACACCTGCACTTTAAAAATGATTGTTATTTAGATTGGAAAAAGTCTGCACAAAATATAGATAAAAAAACCACCACAAAAACTAAAGTGCAGGTGTAGTTTTACTTGGAGACTAAATACTTTACTAAATAAAGTAATTTCAGTAAAATTACCCCTTGTTGTTTTTAAAAAATTTATATAATACTGCAAAGCAACATGTTAAGTTAATTTTGTCAAATAAATACATTTGATTTTTTTTAGGTTATATCACGAAATTTATCGTTATCGTGATAATACTCTGAAATATCACGATATAATTTTTGAGCCATATCGCCCACCCCTAGGTGCAGCGCTGCTTCGATAACCTTGGTAAAGGTCAGAGGGGCGAGCGGGTAACCAAACAGGAGCCAGTTGAATTGATAACAAACCCCCTGAAAAGCAAACCTGAGGAATTTCTTGTGCTTGTTTATTATTGGGACGTGGAAATATGCATCTTTGAGATCGATCAATATGAACCACTCTCCCTGTGTCACGTACTCCAGCGCACGTTTTATTGTAGCATGTGAAAAGGACAACTCATGATGTACTTGTTGAAAACTGACAGGTCCAGGATAGGCCTGTACCCGCCTGGTTTCTTCGGAACCAGGAAGTACCTTGAGTAAAACCCAGTTACCTCTTCCCCTGACGGAACTCTGGAAATGGCATCTTTACTAATAACTCCTTCAGTTCTGACTGGAGAACAATACCTTGCTCTGGAGATTACAGTTTTGTTTCTAACACCCCGTTGAATTTCGGCAGCGCCATTGAAAACTGTAGGGTGTAACCTTTGCAATTTACTCTTTTCAACCAGCTGTTCAGCGTGCAAGTGTTTAGCCATGCAGCGCTATGTGCTGTTAAAGGAGAGGCTTGTGTGTTCTGAAGCAAGGGAGAAGATAGCCGGGCCTCCACCGCCGCCAAGAGGATATTGTCCGCAATGGCCCATGGGAGGCCGGACTTGAAAGGGCTGTTTGCCGGCTGTTACGTCACGGTTCGAACCTGTGCATGTTTCAGCTCGGCTTGCAGGAGGAGGAGATGAAAATGTCCTGCTTGGAGCAGGTTCATGAGTTTTTAACGATTGTAACAGGGCAGATGGATCTTTGCATTGTTTAAACAGTCTACCACTCTGTAATTTTAGATACTTGACAGAGTGCGCCTTCTCCATCGTGCGAGGAGGAGGGGTTGCAGAGTTCACAGAGGGTTCACTGCTAGCCGGTGCACCTGTAGCTGCATAGCGGTTTTCTGTTTGTTTGTAGCAACTCATTTTCACCTTCTGATCATTTTTAAAAGATTGTTTAGAGACAACTTCTGTACTTACTGTAGGAGATGTGTTCGCATAAACAGAGAGATAAATTCATCGCATGTGAATAAGACACTCTGTTTTTTGAGACAGTAATTTTATTGCTCTCACAAAAAACTGTCCTCAAAATCTAACACACCCCCAGCACACCATCATTTTTTAAAGTGACTTTTCCTCNCGCGTAGGTTGGCAATGGTGTCCGCCGCCTTGCCGATGTTCTCATCCGCAGCTTGTTGTGAGATGTACAAAGCCAGCAACGCAACATTGTTAGTGGCAGCTCCCACCTGTGACGAACACTGGTGTATTTTGTCAGTCAGCTTGCCCATGAGTTGGTCGTTCGCCGCTGGCAGGGTGATCCGGGTGCCCACATGTTTCGCCGTTCTTACACCGAAGACCGCCGACAGTGTGGGTTCCGGGGGGAACGGTGGGATAAAACTGGTCTGTCAAGTCCTGGACTTTAGTGATGGGCGCATATGTCGAGACGGGCGCCTTCAATTTTAATGGCTCACTGGCTGCGCCTTGGAGTAGGGCCGAGACAGCTGCAACACACGGCCAGACCGGGTCCGAGTGCCCACTGTTCTGCGCGGCAAATCTTCCCGCCAACAGAGGTGAAGCGGCCTGGGCTGCCGTCTCGGGTACCTCCAACCCGCAGACTTCTGCTGACCTCCTGATGATCTTGGGGAGGGCGTTGAGCAGAGTGGTGTGTGCGCTTGAGGTAGTTGCTGGAGGTTTCACTGGCTGGCCACCGTCTGGCGAGGATGCTCGGCTGCGTGTTGACCCAGCTGCGGAGTGCGGAGGTTGCACCAGGTCCATACCTCCGAAGCAGGCTGGACCTCGGGCGCCGTCAGTTTCCGCTCTGTCTTTGGGAAGGTGGGGCGGCTCTGCACCTTCACGTGGACAGGTCGGAGCCCCGTCGCTAGCTCTCTCTGCGCCGGAGAGGAATGGTGAAGCGAGTCCGGAGCCTCCGAAAGGAGACGCCGACTCGTCACGGCTAGCTGCCTCCGAGGGAGATGTGAGCGTGTCCAGCTCCTCCAGCACCTCCTCGAAGGACACATCTCCCCTCGGCTGACACTCTTCGACCGCCAGGTGGAAGAGGTTGAACCGGCGCGTTCTCTCCTCCGCCGGCAGATATGCACACGCGGGGCAGGAGAACTATGGCTCCACAGGGCCTAGCATAGAAGATCAACATCATCAGGTCAGGACTCTGCGGTCTACACTCATCACCAGGCCAGCTGTCACTCTTTCAGGGATGAAGATGTTCACATCCTTGATAGAGAGGAACGATGGTTTGAGAGAGGAGTAAAGGAGGCCATCTTTGTGAAAAGAAACCGTCCATCATTAAACCGGGGTGGAGGCCTCCGGGTTCAACTGTCCCCCTCTTACAATGCTGTTATTGCTAGTATCACTCAGCCCTCTGTGAATAGCAAACAACCATCAGGGTGCTAACGATCCATCGTTAGGCTGATGGTCCTCCTTGATCATGTGAGCAGCTGGTTTCAGGCTGTCATCAGCCAACTGGTTGATCCACTGTGAGAGGGTGCTATTTATAAGACTGAGCTGAATACAGCAACTCAGACTGAGGAAGTCTTTCGGACGAAAGACGAAACGTTTCTACATTTTTTTTGCTTTGTTTTGTTTTGTTTTTTGAATGTCCAGAGGACCAGACTTAGCTTTTTTAGATTTTTCTACCTGGATTATTGAGAATGTATCAGGGTATGGCTCCATAGCTTGCTGAACGTGGGCAGCTCCCAAGCAAGCCTTGCATAAGGGATGAGGGTCCGTTGATAAGATGTACCCCGTCACTCACACGGGGCACGTCTTGAAAGTGGTCCTTGAGGTCATGTTGAAATCTTGTGTTAATACGCTCGTGAAGAAAAGATGGGAGCAGAATCACGGTCCACGGGTGTTATTATAGTGGACCGGGGGGCGGGGCACAGCAGCTTGGCGTGGACTACAATTCGTCAGTGTTATGGTGCAAAGCGAGGGATTAACCCAATAGCAAATAGCGTAGCTTTTAAAGGGTGGAGCTTACACGAAATAAAACTAGCTGCTCACATGATTAAGGAGGACCATCAGCCTAACGATGGATCGTTAGCACCCTGATAGTTGCTTGCTATTCACAGAGGGCTGAGTGATAAGATGGCCTCTTTTACTCCTCTCTCAAACCATTGTTCCTCTCTATCAAGGATGTGAACATCTTCATCATAGTTGCCAAGTCCGCTTATTTCAAGCGGCATTGGGCTTGTTTTTTCCTGGAGTCGCTTTTAAATTCGGTGAGCCGCTTGTGGCGGTTTTTTGTGCTTACCGTGTGTGTTGCGTCGCTTATTTGGGCTTGTTTTGTGAAATGTACTCCTGAAGTTATTTTAAAGGTATTTTTGATGTTTCTCTGCACGCTTAATAAATATGCTGGTTTGGTGCTGATGTAGCTTTATTGTTTAAACTGCACAATACACTTATCAGACGGCACGATCCTGCATTACTCCGTTCTCTGCACTTTCTATCTTCACACACACACTGAACCCGCGTGCCTACGTCACGCTCTCTCTCGCGGTGCGTTCACTGACACTCTGTAATATACATGCACGAACACTGCTGTATACATTACAGTATTGTGACATCATTTTTGAACTTTGCATATAGTGACACCACATATATATCTTGTATCATTCAACTATGTTCGTTTTTAGCAAACAAAATGATAAATTAATGAAAATTACTTTCAAAGTGAGTTTAAAATTAAAAACCGTGTATCTTCACGGGACATCCGACTACACGTGAATGCAACATTGTTATTTATTCTTTGTCTAGACAAGACAACGCTAATGTGAGCTCTAAGTGGGGTAAATATGGAAAAATATATAATAAAGATTGGGAGAAAGAGCGTGCTCTTCAAGACTGGATCCGACCACAGATGGGAGAAAAATGCAAAATGTATTTTTATTTTTTAGACTGAATACGTTCTTTTATGTATAATTTTGCTAGATATATGTAATGCCATAATAAATATGTTTATACTGTTTAAAACTGCCTTTTTTTACACAATGGGATGGGTTGCCAGCTGGGCTTTTTTTGGGCTTTTTTTGAAAGAGCGAGCCGCTTGTTTGTGCTTGTTTTGAAGGAGCTGATTGCTTCTTTCGGTCTGGAGATCTGGAAACCCTGATCTTCATCCCTGAAAGAGTGACCGCTGGCCTGGAGATGAGTGTAGACCGCAGAGTCCTGGCCTGATGACGTTGATCTTCTGTGCTGGACCATCCTTTTGGCCAGTGGCTGTTTAGTTTCCCCAATATAAGACTGATCACAGCCCTCCTGACACTGAACAGCATACACATTTTTACTCTGTTTGTGCCAGGGTACTGAATCTTCGGGATGAACCAGTCTTTGCCGTAATGTATTTTGAGATTTAAAAGCCACTGGGATGTTGTGTTTAGAAAATATCTCAATTTCTCTGAAACGCCTGCAACATACAGAAAGACCACTGGTCTGGGTTTGGGTTCCTCCTTTTCACCTGATGGCTAGTTGGAGTCCTGTTTGGGTTTCTTCTCTGCTTTCAGAAAGGCCAAGTTAGGATATCCACATGTCTCTAGAGCCTGTCTTATGTGGGAATTCTCCTTAAGCCTGGCTCCTGAGTTAGTGGGGATACTGTCTGCCCTGTACAGATGATGACTCCTAACTTGAGCTTAGAGGGTGATGGGAGTCAAACTACAAATACTGGTCTGTGTGGGTGGGTTTGCGGTACACCTCAGGTTGCAAATATCCTCCATCAGAAACTGAGGATCAGAGGACCATACTTAACTTTTTTTAAGAGTAAACCTTAATGTTTTTGGTGCTAGATATTTAAGGGTGGAACCAGGTGGTGGCCACTGGTGGCCTTGGCCACTGTGGATTAATCTTCAGCCGCCCCAATCATATGAGGCAACTAGACTCAATATAAAATCTAGAAAGCATAGTTTCCTCAAAGTTTACATATTTACCTGTATATTGTGGTGGCCAACTTGGATTTTGACTTGGCTAACCGATTTTTGGTGGTGATCTTTTTGATGCTCAAATGCAGCCAAACCCCAAAATGGACAATGGCACATTGCTTAGTTTTCAAATTCTCCAGCTCACAAGGTTTACACATATCCATACAGGCTTATGGTGGCAGCCATCTTGGAATTTGGCATGACCCTATTTTCTATAGTGACCATTCGTATGCCTAGATGCAGCTACTACGCACCACAATGGAAGTTGGCACATTGCTTACTTTTTTGTAGTTATCCAGATCACAAGACAGATGGACACACATGATAGCAGCCATCTTGAATTTTGATGTGGCAACACATTTTAAAAAGAAAACTTTCATATGCTTACATGTAGCCTCACACCAAAATGGGAAGTCGGTACTTATTTTTCCAAGTTATCAAGCTCACAGGAAAGATGGATGGATGGTATTTACAATCCCTCTTCTTTGCTCTGTGATGGGGGACAGAAACTGTGGAAGAAAAAAACTTTTTTTATAAGAAAATCAAAGGCCAGCACTAGCCTGCACTTAACTAAATGTAATTATTTATCTAAATTGATATAAGGGGGAAATTGCACTAGAGCGAGATTTATTAGCACCTGTCATGTTAAAGACCAAGTGAAAGATGTAGCAATCCCAGGTGATTGTAATATTAAGAAGAAGGAATGCAAAATGCTTGAGAAAAATCAAGGACTGAAGCAGTGTTAATTTTGTCGACTAATTATTTTCGTCGACTAAATGTTTTCATTGATTTGTCGACTAAAATTAGAGTAAAACAAAAAAAATTCTGATGACTAAGTAATGACTAAAACTAAATGATGTTTTAGTCACATGACTAAGACTAAAACTAAATTAAAAATAGCTGTCAAAATTAACACTGGATTCAAGTACTGCTTGTAGTTTTACTGTTAAAAGCAAGGTTAGACAAATAATGTTTGAAAAAAGTTTTATTTGTTGTTGTATGTTGCATATTAATATTAATATTATGGTTAAAACATTGTTTTGTTTTAGTAACTACAGAGAATTGATGAAAAGTTTTTACTATGTATAACTTAGTCGACTTAATTGACTGTAGATTTAGTCGACTAAATGTTTTCATTGATTTGTCAACTAAAATTAGACTAAAACAAAAAAAATTCTGATGACTAAGTAATGACTAAAACTAAATGATGTTTTAGTCACATGACTAAGACTAAAACTAAATTAAAAATAGCTGTCAAAATTAACACTGGACTGAAGAAGTTGTGGAGAGTTGTGGCCTTAGTGGTGCCAGTGGTCATTGGAGCAGTGGGGCTGTGACCCTCAAACTGGAAGAGTGGATCCATCAGATCCCAGAAATAATCTCCAAAGTCTTTGTCCAGAAGAATACAATCGGCAAGGAAATATAGCACATTTCAGCAACAAGACAATTCAAAGTGCTTTACATGATGAAAACGTTAAAAAGTACATTGCAGTCAGTGGCAAAAGAAAGGAAAGGAAAGGAAATTTGGACTACTGACTGAAATTAACTTTTGATATTTTAACTAGTCAAACAATTGAAGGCAACTCTAAACAGTGCCTATGTAAGGACTTTAGAGCAGGGGCGATGTGCTCTACTTTCTTAGTTTTAGTGAGGATGCAGGCAGCAGCGTTCTGTATCGGCTGCAGCAGTCTGATTGACGTTTTAGGCAGACCTGTGCAGACACTGTGCAATAATCAATTTGACTAAAGATAAACACATGGATGAGCTTTGCAAAATCTTGCTGATAATGGAAATATTCTTCAGGTGGTAGAAGGTCAATTAGCACTTTGAGATTTTCATTAATGAAAAGTGCGTTATAAATTGAATTTATTATTATTATTATTAGTATTAATTTTGTAATTGTCTTTATCTGTCTCTGAAAGTTAAGGGCTGACTCCATCACATATTCAGGCCTGATCAGTAGTTTAGTAGTTTCAATTGCTGAAAATGTGTGCAAACTCTTGATAGCTCCTCTTTTGGTTCAAAAATTACTTCAGTTTTAATTTTTATTTAACTGCAGAAAATCATGGTACATCCACACAATGATTTTTGAAATTTTTAGGACCAGCTAAGAACCATCAAGCTCCTAGGCCTCTGGTAGATGATCTGAACTTGAAAGTGAAGTGGTACTGCTCATGTAGAAAAACAAGGCGAGTTGGGCGTTTTTACCAAGAGTCACCTTCAAAAACTCAATGGAACTGTGGAAGAGGACTCTAGAGGCCAAATACAAACCAAATGCACAATTTAGCATCAAGCGGCATACAGCAAGGCGACGCTCTGTATCCACTTCTATTTTGCATGGACCTGAACCTCCTCAGCCAGATAATCGCAAAAAGTAGGCCATGGATGCCAGTCTCAAAGTGGAACAGTCCTTAGTTGTCTCCTCTACATGGATGACATCAAGCAGTACGCCACAAATGAGCAAGACATACAACTCACTGATCCACCTCACCACAACATACAGCATACAAACGTCAGTCAGACTTCTAATTAATGTTGTTGAATGGTATCCAAGAGAGGTTGACCTACCTGAAGGCAACATTGCAGATCTCCGGGACAGCTAAATACCTTGGAAGTCCAAAGGGGGAGTGGTGGCACAGTGGTTAGAGACAGTGGGTCTGTGATCGGAAGACCACAGGTTCAAGCCCCGGTACCGACAACATCAAAAAATGTTGGTGGAAAAAGGTGAAACACCCACACCTGCCTCCACCCTCATTCACTGAAGAAGGACTATAGAAGGACTAGCCCCTGAGCAAGGCCCTTAACCCCCACCATCTGCTCCCTAACAGGTCTCTCTTGAAAATGAGTTTTCGTGACTCAATGAGACTACCTGTATAAGTAAAGGGTATGAAAAAAGGCAAGTGGCAGCAACCAAGATAATGTGCCAAAAATCTCAGCCACAACCAAGAACTGACATATCTTAAAGAGACAGCTGAATGGCAAGAACAGTTGAAACATCAACACATATGCAATGCTAGTCATCAGATATCCAGTTGGTATGATAGCCAGGCCAAAAGAGGAGAAAAGACACCACTGACACCATGACGCAAAAGCTCCTCGCAATGCACAGAGGTTTTCACCCAAAGATCAGCACCCTGAGACTATACAACAAGATAAAGGAAGAAAGGCAGAGGACTAGTGAATGTCCAAGCCACTATACAGGATGAAACAACTAAGATCCTGAACAACCCCAATGATGAACTGATGCGTGAATGTCTCAGGCAGCAGAAACCATATGTGGAAGTAGAGGAACTAGAAGAACTATCATGGAAATGTAAGCCCTTGCACAGCATGCACCACCAGCAGACTGATGAAGTGACTTGATATCAACAAATCGCAGTAATCATAGCAGCACAAGAACAATAGAGGCTGGGGTCTACCACACAAGACAGGACCCAAGATGCAGGCTGTGCAAAAATACCCAAGATAGTCAAGCACATACCGGTAATAGTAGGATGTGAGAAGCAGGCAGGAAAAGGATAACCAAGTGGCTGGAATAGTACAGGAACATCTTTCCACAGTCCACATATATAAAAAGGACTAATTTGTCTTATCCATTTTTTTAAACATAATATAATACACACTCAATTTTCTTTACAAGTTTAAGGGGTTACTGAAACTAATTTGTAAAATGTTTTCATATGAGCAGGTGTCAAAGGGACTTCATAGGTGGCAATATCTGTACTGATGTCTGGGGTCTGTTTCTCTCTTAAAGACACTGATAACTTATCTGTTTATACTTTACCTGCTGATTGTATCTCAGGTTGGACTCTGGAGCTGTTTGTTGAGACATCTTCGGCTTCAGGACCAGCATTTCATCTGAACAGACTGTTGTGTATTCTGTGTTCATCACAAGGAGAGCTTCTTTGCAATTCTGCCAATAGATCATGAGCTAGTCAACTGTAAATGTTTTGTAGAACTAGCCCTGTGCTTCTCCAAAGTGAGAAAAAGCTGTTTAATAAAAACAGATTACATCTATAGGAACTTTTACATTTATATTTTTATTCCGTTGAAAAAAATTTTTTATGCCAACAGTTGGCCAAGAAAATCTTACTGCAATTTTGAAATCCTCTCAGTTCACATTTAGATAGTTATTTGCACTTTACAAAAATCAAAACATTGCATCAAGGCAAGGTCAAAAGCCTTGTTTAACTTAGTTTTCATATAGACTCTGAGCAGGGGTGTCAAACTCATTTTGATCTGGGGGCCGCATACAGCTTAATCTGATCTCAAGGGGGCCAGACCAGTATACTCATTCCAAAAGTCCACTTTTTTTCTTTGTATTAGTGCAAAGAATAAATAAATTATAAAAATATTTACATTAAATTAATTGTCCTTAAAGTCTAAGTATTTTACAGGAAGATATTCAAATGTTTTGCTTTATTATACTGTACTGTAAAACAACAAAAAATGGCAACAAAAAATATACTATATATAACTGTTGTCTTCTGGAAGAAATTGTCACATAATTCTGGGTAAAAACATAAATAAAAAAGACAAACTTTAACTTTTTTGCACAACAGTTTTTCCAGTGACGTTTATTTATTTTTTAATGTCTACGATAACTTTATGTAATTAAATTCATAACAGCTCATAATGATCAGTTTCAGCCGACTTTGATGTGATAATTGTCCACACTTCCACGATGTGATTGCTGCCGCCTGGTGTTGTGACGTTAGGTGCAGTTCCTACTTGACGTCACTTAGTGGCAGCACTGAGTCATCCGTTTGTCTCCGCCCCGAACAAATACTCAGCGGAAGAAGAAATCGTCCAGCAGCTATGTAAAAGTTTACCTGTAGCCTACTGTCACTTGGATTCATCTATTAAGTCTAAGGGATGGAGTTTATTCCAGGGAGACACAGAATATTTATACTATTCTTCATAATATTCTTATCAGGTGGATATTTTCGATGGGTAAGTGCATGTTAATATTCGCCTTCTCGTGACATGACTCAGCCGTGGCTACGGTTGCTATTTGTGATGTTTATTTGAGGTGGAGAGCGAAACTACGATGTTCAGTTCTGTGTTAAGAGCTACTCCTAATGGAATAAACACCTACTTATCCAGTAATTGGCCTAATACGGCTCTAAATACATAACTAGCGTCAATGCTAAAGTGTCCGACAGACTGGCCATTACAGAGACTGGTTACACTGGTGGTTCAGGTTGTTTAAAACTGATGTCGAAACAGATTTTTGACCATTCAGTGAAAATCTCCAGAAGTGCCTCAGTCAGCTCGTTTTTATTGAATTTCATTCCCATGTTTCGATTTAAACACAGATTAGCTAACCAAAGTAGAACTCCATGCAGGAAAGTTAGCTAATAATCTCTTAACCAGGCTTTCGTCAGATACTCAGAAATCTATGTTCTTTGTTTGCTGGTCCAGTCATCCAGGACAGGGTAAATAAAATAAAAAAAGGTTAAAGATGAAAACAGCTGGACATCTATTCTATATTCATCTACAGGATAGAAGTTCACTTGTTTTTGTTTTTAACCTTTTTTGGATTAAGCTGTTTGCTATTCATTCAATATAAAACATGTGATCTTGGTTTTCTGAATTAAATAATCACAAATCATCCTTTTTTTTTATATTGGCACCAATATTGGAGTTACAGGTAGTCCTCGACTTACGAACGAGTTCCGTTCCTGCGGCCGTTCGCATGTCGAAAATCGCCGTAAGTCGGAAAACACACGAGCCGCCACTTATACACGTACATGTACGGTACTGTACAGTTACCAAGCACTTTGCCTATCCTAACACAGTACCCTACATAATTATCCAAAAACACACACAGTACAGTACATTTGGAGACATAATAAATAGTTAATTTCTTACTTTGAGCTGGTAAAGCCTGTCTCCGTCTTTTTGCATGTTAGCTCGTTGCACGTCCGAGCTCTGCAGCTTCGTGCTGCTTCACGCAGTCCAAACTGTTTACAGGAAGGACTGTTAGCATTTTAACTCCATACATAATGAAGGGAAAAAGAGTGAATAACTTACTGGGAGCCGTTTCTCCGCCGTGTCATCCAACAAGCTGCGCCGCGTTAGCATGTTAGCCCCTCCAATAGCTGCACCCGTTAGCATGTTAGCCCCTCCAATAGCTGCACCCGTTAGCATGTTAGCCCCTCCAAAAGGCTGCCGCAGCTGTTTCTCCGCGTTTTAACATGTTGGCTCGGTGCGGCTGAGCGATCGGCGGAGCGATCGGCGGCTGCTGCTCCGGGCCTGAGACGTCCACAGGGTTCACCGAGCGTTTCCAGCACATTTATCCGTATGAGGCAAACTCTGATCGGACACACGGTCCATCCAAAGCCGGTTGTCGAGGCCGGAGCTAACCGAAGCTGGCGGGCACTGGCGGAAACTGTCGGAAACTGCGTAAATCTGCTTAACAATAATAATAATAATAATATCTAAAAAAGCTAAGTCTGGTCCTCTGGACATTCAAAAAACAAAACAAAAAAAAAAGCAAAAAAAATGTAGAAACGTTTCGTCTTTCGTCCGAAAGACTTCCTCAGTCTGAGTTGCTGTGTTCAGCTCAGTCTTATAAATAGCACCCCAGTGTTATTTATAAGACTGAGCTGAACACAGCAACTCAGACTAAGGAAGTCTTTCGGACGAAAGACGAAACGTTTCTACATTTTTTTTGCTTTGTTTTGTTTTATTTTTTGAATGTCCAGAGGACCAGACTTAGCTTTTTTAGATTTTTCTACCTGGATTATTGAGCATGCATCAGAGTAATAATAATAATACTTTATTTATAAAGCCATTTAAAACAACCACAGCTGCAACAAAGTGCTGTACACATGAAATCAAGAACATTTAAACACAATTTGTTTTATTTTATTTTTTTATCGATATGATGCGTTCGTAACATCGAATTGCCGTAAGTCGAGACCGCCGTAAGTCGAGGAATACCTGTACTTATCCCTCTTTTTTTTTTTTTTTTTACAAATTAAAACTGTACAAAATAAAAACAAAACTAACAAGTTAGCACTGAACTCACGCCCATTTTTAAATACCAAGCAGGACATCCTGATGCATTCTCAATCATCCAGCTAAACAAATCCAAAAAAGTTAAGTCAGGTCATCTGACTTCACTTTTGAGGACCAAGCAGGACGTTTTGCTTGTGAAAAAGTTTGCTTCAAGTGCCTTGTAGTTAAAATAATTTAGTCACCATCATGTGTTCATTTTACATAAATCAGTGCATACTATATATTGATTATATGGCTTAGAAAATCATGCTGAATTGATCTAGTTTTGTGCTGCCAATTCAGTGTACACAGTAATGAGATATATTTAAAATATTATTGACACCAAAACTAGTGCAATTTCAAACACGTTTAAATAAAATCTGAACTGATTTACTTACTTATTCTATAATTTTTTTGATTCTATAATCTTGTATCAATGTCACCATTTACCATCACCATACTGATCCTCAGGATGTGAAATAAGGATACTGTACAGTGCAGTGACAATAATAGTACACAGACAGAAAGCTCATAATCCTCACAGAAGAAATTATCGCAGCAGTAATACATTTTTTTAATTTCCACATTTTAAGTTACATTTCATCACATGAACATCACAAACAAACAAAAAGATGTTGCAATGACGCTTGCTTTAACCTTTAGCTTTAATTGAATCAGATATGTTGTATATATCAATAACTTGCCCTCATTGGCCTCTACTCTCCTCTTACTGCAACGTTCGCTCGTCTTTTCATGATGCATTGGATTGGTCCACTTCAATTGACAGAACTATTTTGAAAAGGTGCTTTTAAAATTGATCAGTCATTGTTTTAAAATAAGCTATTGTCAGCTAGAGAAAAAGAAGAATGTTGGAATCAGTTGCACATATTGATTATCTGGAGATTGTTATGAGCCAGCAGAAACCCAAAGACTACTTGTGAGGGGATCCAATTCTTGTATTTGGGCAGAATTGGAATTTCTGTTCAAGGGCCACTGCAGGAATCTGTTTGTTTACCTAAATAAACAAGTTCCAGTTAGATAGTTAAACCGTACGGCTGATGGTCTAGTCTACAGATTTATAAAACCTTGTTTGCATAAATACTGACACCTGAAAACCGAGTGACCTCAGTCTTACAAAGAGCAAATAGGCAAAAGTTTGACCCTGTCTTCTCACAAAACAGTTTGTGGAATACACGAGTTAACTTCCCTAAGTTGGCCCTCGCAACAAGGAACACGTGAGAGCTCTGATGCTGATTCAACAACTTATAAAAAAGCTTACGGTGTTAGGGTCCGTAGTGACCCGTTTTAAAATTTAAATCATGATACTGTCTTTTAAATATTTTTTTTTTTTTTGCATCAAGGCTTTTTGACTTTGTCTGGAACTTTTATTTAAATAAAACGTTTTTTTTATTTTTTATTTAAATTTAATTTTTATTTTTTATAAAACAACACGCACTTGCCACGCTGGGGTCATTTGTGACCCAGTTATGGTATAAGACTATCAACCAATAATCAGTGTCAAAACTGAAATCATAAACACACTGTCTGGAACCTTTATTTAAATAAAAAAGAATTTTTATTTATTTATTTAAATATTTTTTATTTTTTATAAAACAACACGCACTTGCCGCGCTGGGGTCATTTGTGACCCAGTTATGGTATAAGACTATCAACCAATAATCAGTGTCAAAACTGAAATCATAAACACACTGTGACCTCACTAACTTTGTCATACATATGTTATTTTAGAGATGTGTTCTAATACTTCTTAAAAAAACACTGTTTTGAGGGCATTTTTTGGCTGATTTAAGACGGGTCACAACTGACCCGTTAACATCATAAGTGCGTGCGGGATCTCGACCCGCTAGGAAGGTTAAGTAAAAAAAAAAAACTTTCAGAATTTTTATTTTTATTCATACAGTATAAAGTAAAGTTATAGATTTAAGTTAATTAAACTGCTTTTCTGTCTATTAAATCACTATTATAATTTTTTTTTTTTTCAAATGCTGATTTGAGACGTTTTTTGCAGAAGTTGCAAAAATTATTTTCAGACACGGCATAAAAGGTGTTAAAAAACACAGGAAATGCAACACAACCAGATTTTTTTTTTTGCTTGGTAAATAAACGACGAGCAAAGACACTTTTTAGCGTCAACATTAATAAAAGAAACTGCAGCCACATGGCCCATTGTTGCCGTGAATTAACTTAAAATGTGTTGCATGTTTGTTTTTGACTTGTTGGCTTTGTCATTTAATTTATTTTGTAATACTTTTTATACAAGTTCAAACTTTTGACTCAACACTTTACAGCCTGTTTTTGGGATGGATGTTCAGAGTCAGAGAATCTTTATTGTCATTCGCACCACACGTGGTACATGTGATGACACGAGATCAGGGTCCCAGAAAATTCACAGGCATAAATCGAGCAGAGTAAGGTACAGAGTCGATATCAAAACTACTAAAAACGGGGAATGAACCGGGAGCCCGTGAAGCTGCAACTTCTCTGAGCGCAGCCATCTTGAATCTTTCAAAGACCAGATGAGAATATGCCTCGGAGCAGAAATGATCTGTGTGTTGTCTTGCTGTCAGGTTGAGGCCCAGCACTGTGTGTGGTACGGCGAGTGTGGAGAATCAGCGAAGGTACCTGGGAAAAAGTACAACTGCAACTACACCGGACCCCCTATTCCACTGCAGTCTGAGGGTTATGAGCTTCTCCAGGTACGTGCAGTCTCGTATAATTTTCTCCTGCAGCATCCTCGTTCTTTTAAGCCTCGTTTCATTTAGCAGTGTATCTATTAAAAATGTATCAAAGTCACATCTTCAATATGTATTTTTTTTTAATGCAGGAGCTTTGCCCAGGGTTAGACTATGGAGACCGAAGTCTTTGCTGTAACGTTGACCAGCTGCACACACTCAAAGGGAGTCTTCAGCTGCCCCTTCAGTTTCTGTCTCGGTATGCAGCTTATTATAACGTTAACTGATGAAGCACGACATACGTAGCAGAATACTATCTCTTTCTGAATACCTGGAGATAAATTTGTCAATATGTTTTATTTGTTGCAAAAACGCTGTGTTGGGTTTAAATTTGCAGGCTTTGCATGCTTGGATGGATGAGTTCATGAGCAAAGCTTTGCATGCTGTGTCTTTGTAGGCTGTTTCACTTCACTTTTGTCATTGCCTCAGATTTTCCTTTACACTAGTTTAAAAGTAAACTTTTTAAAAAAAAATTATATTCATCACGCTTGTTTTAGTTTCATACCTTACATTTTCTGAATCTCCGTGCAGGTGTCCCTCCTGTTTTTTTAATCTGATCAACCTCTTCTGCGAGCTGACATGCAGCCCCCACCAGAGTCAGTTTATGAACTCCACCATGATCGACGGCCCCAGCGTGGTCCAAGTGACGTACTACATTGGAAAAACCTTCGCTAATGGTCAGTTTATAACCGGAGCTAGATTTGGATACAAAACACTTATTTTTTATGATTTCCTCATTTTGATAAATGTTCCCTTGAAGAACTGACGCAAAGGGCTTGCCTAAGAAACCCGCTTAGTAAACATTATTTCCCTGACTAAATATGAAGTCATGTTCTCTGTTGTTTGTGTTCAGCTGGTTACCGAGTGTTTGGTCTTGATGCCTTTGAAACGGTGAATGAACTATTTAACAAAATAAAACCTGGACCATTTCCCCTTTTTTTTTTAGCCATGTACAACGCCTGCCAGGATGTCCAGCTACCTTCTAGCAATGTCAAAGCCTTATCAATGCTATGTGGCAAGGATGCAAAAGAATGCAACGCAACTAACTGGATCGAGTACATGTTCAGTACTGACAATGGGCAGGCTCCTTTTGATATTAAACCAATATTCTCAGGTAATTGTTTATGGTATTATGTGGAGTCTTTCTCTTTGTCTGGTTGATCAGTTGAATCATAAAATGTTCTATTACTCCAGATGTGCCAGTATCTCAATACACTCCCATGAACAACAAGACGTATGCCTGCTCAGAGGGCTTGGATGATGGTTCGGGTCCCTGCTCCTGTCAGGACTGTGCAAACTCCTGTGGCCCCAAACCTGTTCCTCCTACTCCCCCACCTCCCTGGACCATCTTTGGCATAGATGCCATGTATGTCATCATGTGGATCTCATATTTGGCGTTTCTGCTGGTCTTCCTTGGAGCTGCGTTTGTAGCTTGGTGTTACAGGTAATACGCTTTTAGCAGACACAGCTCGGGTTTGTCCTGCTTTTTCAGTAGTATTTCAATAACAATTCAGCGCTGAGTTTGTTTTGTAATGTGTGTTTCGCTGATGTTGGTTCTTTGTGTTTGCAGGAAAACGACTATCCAGTCAGAGTATGGCCCCATTTTGGACAGCAACAACATCCTGTCCCTCAACAACGATAACCCTAATCAAGGTAGAGTCATGCAAGATCTAAAATATTTTATTCACCGACATTATGATGTGAGAGATGGTTTTAATGTATTACTTTTTCTTCTCTCAGTAAACGCATCATGTTGTGAAATGCTCGGTGAACGTTTTGAGAATGCCCTGCGGATGTTCTTCAGCTGCTGGGGTTCCTTCTGTGTCCGGCATCCGGTCGCTGTCATATTGGCCAGTATTGCGCTGGTGATCGCTGCCTCCTCGGGCTTGGTCTACATGCGTATCACCACAGACCCTGTTGAGCTTTGGTCGTCCCCATCGAGCCAGGCTCGACAAGAGAAGGACTATTTTGATCAGCACTTCGGCCCCTTCTTCAGGACGGCACAGCTCATTATTACCACCCCAATCGACGACAATTTTACCTACTCCCCATATTTTCCAGGACCGGATGTCCCATTCAAAGCCATCCTGTTCAAAGACATCCTGCACCAGGTGAGTTAATCTGGGAGTTCAGTGTAGAAAACAGAAAGCAACTTCATGAGCATCTACTTGAACTTTGCACACTGCAGTTGTCTTCTGCAGTAATCTGCAACACAACTATAGACTCGCCTCATCACTTTTCACCACAGTGAAGCAGAAAACAGCCCCATGAGAGACTTTATTACATAACAAGTCATCACAATGCCTTTTGGTCATATTGAATTATAAGTGACACAGCACAGCAGCACCCTTCTTTACAGGTAGTCCTCGACTTACGACGCCCCCGACTTACGACGTTTCGGACTTACATCACGCATCTCATTTTAAAAAAAAAAACTTTTTTTTAAAATAATAAATAAATGTACAGTACTGTACAGTTACCAAGCACTTAGCCTATCCTAACACAGTTAAGGAGTGAGTTGAATTGTCTCCCTCCTCCCTAGCAGGCTCCATTCACATAAAGGTAGCTAGCTCCCTTTATGTGAAAGGGAGACAATTCAACTCACTCCTTCATCTTTAAAAACTGTGTTAGGATAGGCTAAGTGCTTGGTAACTGTACAGTACTGTACATTTATTTATTTAAAAAAAATATATATATATATATAATATATATATATATATATATATATATATATATATATATATATATATATATATATATACAGGTAGTCCCCGACTTACGAGCGAGTTCCGTTCCTCCGAGGCGCTCGTAAAGCGAAAATTCGTAACTTGGAACGGCCGCCACGTGTCTCGTAAGTCCGGAATTTCGCTCGTAAGTTGGAACGGTTTTGCTAGCGCGACTACAAACACTCGTTTTTCATCGAAAAACTGCTTACGAGTGCATAAAAATGATCGGAAACGTGTGTCCACATGTTTAGCTAACGAACTGTGGTGAAAAAACACAGAAAAACTCGGTATTTTTTGCGTTTTTTCCAAAAATTCGCCAGCTCGTAAGTCCGGAACCTCGTAGGTCAGAGCGCTCGTAAGTCGGGGACTACCTGTATTATTTTTATTTTTTTTGTATGTGATCCGACTTACGTCATTTTCGACTTACGAACGGCCCGTAAGTACGGAACTCGTTCGTAAGTCGGGGACTACCTGTATTTTGTTTTCGGAGCACTTTTCTTTGCCTCTTCCACGAGATATCTGTCTGTCGAGACCAAGTTACAAGACGATCAGAAACTTTTTAAATATGTAAACACTGTTTTGGAGAACGCAGATTGCACCAGTGTGATATTTCACAGAATAAGTGATAATCTTTTTGGGATGTTCCTTCATTGAGCACGTGGAATGAAACGTCTTTTTAACTGTGGTTTAAAGTTTTTCGTTTCTACTGTTGTTTTTCTGACCTCTATCAGGTGCTGGATCTACAACTCCAAATCGAAAACCTTGAAGCCACATATCAAGGTCAAAAGGTTACGTTGAAGGACATCTGCCTGGCTCCCCTGGCCCCATACAACAATAACTGCACCATCTTAAGTATTCTCAACTACTTTCAGAACAGTCACGCTGTCCTGGATCACAGTGTGGGAGATGAGTTTTATGTCTATGCTGACTACCACAGCCACTTCCTCTACTGTGTCAGGTGATGTTCTTTACTTTGTTCACTCTTCATTTTTATGCTTACCAATAAACTGGCACTTTTATGTTTTTATTTAATTTTATACATTTTGTTGTTCTCTAGTTATGTTTGTTTGCACTAATCTGGTTTGTTCTAAGAAATGTTTCACATTTATTCCTCAGTGTGGTCTACCTTGGGCTATATTTTTAGAGAAAAGTTTGTTCTTAATATATTCTTCCTCCTTAGTCGTCACATGTCAGGTGGCTGTTTTTCTGTTCTTCTAAACTTTAAACATATGGTCAAAAGATCACAACCTAAAAATGACTGGTTTGTTTCTGTTCGTGTTTTTTTGTAACTTTTCGTATCTTTTTCTTCCGCAGCGCGCCAGCCTCGCTCAACGACACTACTCTCCTCCATGATCCCTGTTTAGGGACCTTCGGTGGCCCCGTCTTCCCCTGGTTGGCCCTTGGCGGTTATGACGGTACTTTTTTTTTGTAACCAATGTTTTTCCTTAAATTGCTTTATTTAATACATGTTAACTGTATTTTTCGGACCATAAGGCGCACCGGATTATAAGGCTCATTAAGCGAAACAAAACGGTCAGATAAGTCAAACTTTATTCAACTCATTCGCATTAACCACATAAAGTTGGTTCAAGGTCAGTAAGCACAACCAGAATTAATACATAAGGTGCACCTGATAATAAGGCTCACTGTTGATTTTTGAGAAACATTCAAGTATTTTAAGTGCGCTTTATAGTTAGAAAATACGGTACTTGTTTTCATCAGAGGAAGCGGGAACATTTATTAAGGATGCACGGTACAGTATTGGGTTTTTGGCCAATAACCGATATACCAATATGTTATATACTTTCCTTTGTCAGAACATAGCCCTCTTATTTAGGCTTATTTGCTACAAAAATTGTGTAACAGTTGTAAGAGCTGGTGACATATTTTCAGTAACAGCCATATGATATACATAGCACTATATTAAATGAAAAGTGTTGAATGTTATTTATTAGCATTAGTCGCCTGCAATGCTGTCTCACTTGTGGAGGCTTGTTCTGGGTTCCTAGCTGTAGTGTGGGATCCTCTGCACTTCTGTACATGAAGGACAGCCTTTTTAAGTTCAATATTTTTGGTGTCATAAGACTAAAGCCCGCAGTATAGCTCTGCGTTGGGCCGAACGCCGCTCGACGCGCGTGTGCTGCGCGCAGGCAGTTCAGAGTATAGCTCAGCGTGAGGCTCCAGCGTTTTCGCTCCAAATTCTTAACATCATTTGAGCAGCAGCAGGGCGGAGCATTTACCTACGGGACAAATTGAGGTCGCTGATTGGTCATTTGCTGACACGCCTACTGAATTGATTGACAGGTCGGGTGGGGGAAAAAAGGCACGGGCTGCGCAGCGGTTTTCTGTGTTTATATGTTAATAAAAAGTTCTAAAAAATAAAATAAAAACAGGGAGCGCTGGTCCAGCACACCAGAACACCAGGAAATATTTAGAGCCTCCCGCAGCCACGTTGAACCCGAGTTTAATTCGCTCGTGACAAATTCATTCATTTCTCATCATTTCAGTCATGGAGTCAACAAGGAGGAGGAAGCGATCACTTGACTTTTGGCAAAAAAACTAAAGAAAAGTCCAGATCAGGGATGAAGAAGGGGAATTTAATACATTTGTGTCTCATACAAAACAGTCCGGCGCCGGGCAGTTTATTGTGAGACAACGCACGCACGTAAGCGGTCGTAAAATTTGAGCTTGGCGCGTTCACGCCCGCGTTCAAAGGCTTGTGCTGCGGCGTTCGCACGGCGTCGAGCGGCGTTCGGCCCAACGCAGAGCTATACAGTACTGGGGCCTTAATCATGCTAACAGGCTAGCACTTGACATCCAAATGTCTGTGGTAAAACTCACCAAAGTGCTACTGACTATTAGCTTCTCAATGACGTCGGAAATGACGACTTGTAACCCGGGGGAAGGTTACGTCAGAAATATATCTCAGATTGGGGACGATGTAGCGAGGCTCAACGTAGTCCAAAAATCTTCGGAAACTGACATCCTCACCAACGAAAAAAGAAACTTCCACACCGCTGACATTTTGAATCTTCCTCTCCGCCGTGAGATCAGGTAGGCGCACGTGACGTCATCACATTGTGCTGCCGCTGCAGGCATCCTTGTCACTGGGTTATCATACAAAAACAGCGTCTTTTATATTGGTGAGTTATTCTGATGGAATGGCCGAAGTCCAATATTGAACTTTAGCGCCAATATAGGCCGATACCATGCAGATAATATTGTGCATCCCTAACATTTATCTCTGCTGTTTATAAATCTCAGACTAAAGCTTGCACATAAACAAATTTCAATTTAGATTGAAGTTAAGTGGACTTGGGATCCTGCTGGTTTTATTGGATTTGGCACAGACCTTACATGAGTGAGCAGTATTATTGTGAGCAAGTGGTAGATAATAAAATGTGAATCCTCACAGAAAATATGGTCCAGGCTGGCTTTAACTATTATGACAAAGTCAGTGAATTAAGTTGAAAAGAAGATTAGAAAAGGCTTTTACAATGCAAGCTGACAGCATAACAAACCGATCCTCACATCTGGAGAAAAGAAACACGTGTGTCACATCATGAAACAAAAGTTGGAGAAGGCCATACAGACTATTTGTAGGAAAAGTTGGAGAGATGGAGTGGATGGTATTACCGATAGTCAGAATCAGGTGTAAGAAAACTGTCCCACACACTTCTTCAAGGTTCTTTATTGTCATTCACATCACGTGGTAAATGAGGTGGATTGAAATTGTGTACTCAAGGTCCCAGTTACACTCAAAAATAGCAAAAATTTAAAGTACGGTATAAAAAGAAACAGTACACAAGGATCTAAGATATACACTAAACACTAATAACGTAAAATAATATGGTTCTTCAATTTAAAGCCATCACATTAAAATAACTTACTTTTATTAATTTATTTTAAAATGTATACATTTCTTATTATAAAAACTTGAAAAATGTCAAAGAGTCTGTGCTTTAAACATATTTGTATTTTTTATTGCATCCCTTATACCTGGTAATTTAGACACTGAAATGTAAAAAA
>JBBPBX010014387.1:0-50983 GCA_038048925.1 Garcialebias charrua
GCATGTACACAGATTTGTCTTGGTGAGGTTCTGGTTCTGAAAGAGTGCTCTGTTTGGATCTGTTCTGGTCTCTGATTGGCTTGGGGGAGAGGGGAAGGCCTGGCGCCTCTCTGTCTGACAGTTTTATGACTTTGCAGATATATGACTGGCAGGAAGTCACTGAAAGTCTCTTTGTTCTGTGTGGTTGTTCAGCCAGAGAGTATATAGCTCTCCTTTCCCCCTCTGTTAAGGGTCTGTGTGAGCTAGAAAAGGCACAAAGCGTGTCCACCTCTGAAACTGCTCCATTTCTGTGGGATATATAAGTGTGTAGATTTATAATATGTATAAGCCACTTTAAGGCACAGAAGACATGATTAAACATTTGTAAAACAGTTAATACCTTGATCATAAAGCACTTGTGTATTAATTATATAATAGTTGTGTGTTAGTTTCAATCAGATTAAAAGTAGAACTGTGTAAGACCAGCCTGTATAAATAAAGGTTGGATGAATGAATGAATATTATCCTTCACTCTCAAACCCAAAAAAAGGTTCTGCAGGCTGAAAAAAGCAAATGGTATTTCCTGTTTCACCAAGAAGAGGCCTCTGGCAGTGAAGGGGGGAGGAAAACACCCCACAAGAGAAACCAAGAAGGGCCTCTGTCATTGGTGCAAAGCAGGAAATACCCTGCAGGAGTATAAAACATGAGTCTCCTCCTCCACGCCAGCAAACGCAGCCAGCCCAACGAGAAGAACAACTACTGTATTCAGACTAAATCAGGTTGTATATGGGGTCTCTCTTGAAATGCGCATTTCTTTCCATTTCAATGTCCTTTTCTTTCCCCCTCTCTCCCTGCCTCCTCCCTCTTTTCTCTTTTCCTCTCACTGTCCACATATTTTAATCAAATATAATGGCTTTTAGAAATAGAACAAATGTATTCTGTGACTTTTTAAACTTATGATTAATTAAACTGGTTTTTGGAACTTTAAATTATGTGCGTTTGTCGTGTTTTCAGTGTATCTCTCCTTTTTGATCCAAAGTGAACCAAACAATGAATTTGGGGTGAATAAGAAAACAACGCCAACATAACTCATCTGCTTAATCCCATTAAACAAACTCCTGAGGAATCTGTTCAAAAATGCAACCTGTTCCTTTCGTCATTTAAAAACAAAGTTGACACTATCAGATCTCAGCTCCACAACCTCCCTGATCTTTGTGTGACATCTACCCGTCTGCATTCTGGGACCCTGAGCAGCTTTGATGAAGTTGTTCAGAGTAAGGTGGAGGCTATCATCAAGAAAATGAAGCCTTCATCCTGCGCCCTGGATCCCTTCCCCTCATCTCTCATAAAATCTAATCACTCTGCAATAAGCCCATTAATCATACAAATAATAAATCAGTCTCTACAATCTGGTCATGTTCCACTGCCTCTAAAAACTGCCACCATTAGGCCTCTTCTGAAAAAATTAAATTTGGATCCCAACATTTTTTCTAATTATCACCCAATTTCACACCTCCCTTTTTTGTCTAAAGTGCTGGAGAAGGCAGTTGCTGCTCAGCTGTAGGACCACCTTCAGCAACACTCCCTATATGAGAAGTTCCTGTCTGGATTCAGAGCAGCTCACAGTACTGAGACTGCATTGCTGAGAGTTACCAATGATGTCCTCATGGCTGCTGACACTGGTTCGCCCTCCATCCTTGTCCTCCTTGACCTCACTGCAGCCTTCGACACTGTGGTCCATAGTATCCTCCTCCACAGTCTTCATGTGGAGGTCGGTCTCCGTGACACTGTCCTGGACTGGTTCAAATCTTTCCTCTCCAATAGGCTGGAATGTGTTAGTCTTGGCAACGCCACGTCCCAGACAGTCTGTGTCTCCTGTGGTGTCCCTCAGGGGTCGGTTCTGGGGCCCCTGCTGTTTTCCCTTTACATGCTGCCTTTAGGTCAAATTATTAATCAGTTCAACATTTCTTTTCACTGTTATGCCGACGATACACAGCTTTACATCAGGACTGGAGCATCCTCATCTTCCCCATTGTCATCTCCATCTTCACTCATTGCCCTCTCTACCTACCTGGAGGAAATAAGGGCATGGATGAATCAGAACTTTCTACAATTAAACTGCTCCAAGACTGAGGCCATACTGATTGGCACCCCTCACCAGGTACAAACATCAACTATAACAACAATTTCCTTTTCTGGACAAGACATCCCCCTTTCCACCTTGTTGGCTTTGTTTTCTTATTCGCCCCAAATTCGTTGTTTGGTTGCACTTTGGATCAAAAAGAGGAGAGATACACTGAAAACACGACAAAACGCGCATTTAAAGTTCCAAAAACCAGTTTAATTAATCATAAGTTTAAAAAGTCACAGAATACATTTGTTCTATTTCTAAAAGCCATTATATTTGATTAAAATACGTGGACAGTGAGAGAAAAAGAGAAAAAGGGAGGAAGTAGGGAGAGAGAGGGAAAGAAAGGACATTGAAATGCGCATTTCAAGGGAGACACCATATACAACCTGATTAGTTTGATAGTTGTTTTTCTCCTTGGGCTTGCCTGCGTTCACTGACGTGAAGGAGGAAACTCATGTTTTTATACTCTTGCAGAGTATTTCCTGCTCACTCCCCAATGACAGAAGCCCTGCTTTGTTCTCTTGTGGGGTGCTTTCCCCTCCCTTAACTGCCAGAGGTCTCTATCTTGTGAAACAGGAAATACCATTTGCTTTTTTCAGCTTGCAGAACTTTGGGCTTGAGAGTGAAGGATAATATTCATTCATTCATCCAACCTTTATTTATACAGGCTAGCCTCAGCACAGTTCTATATGTTACACAGTTCTATTTTTAATCTGATTGAAACTAATACACAACTATTATATAATTAATACACAAGTGCTTTATGATCAAGGCATTAACTGTTTTACAAATGTTTGTGCAATCATGTCTTATGTGCCTTAAAGTGGCTTACACATATTATAAATCTACACACTTTTAGATCCACAGAATAGAGCAGTTTCAGGAAGGACACACTTTGTGCCTGTCCCGGTCCACACAGAACCAGAGAGACTTTCAGTGACTTCTTTACAGCCATATATCTGCAAAGTCATAAAACTGACAGACAGAGAGGCGCCAGGCCCCCTCCTCTCCCCCAATGCAACTCAGAGGCCAGAACAGATCTGTGTTCATGCTTCACAATCCTGTGTCTTTTAGTAAATCTTTATCATTCTACAAGAGAGACTGATCATTTGAACACCGTGTAAAAACCCCTTCAAAATAAATGAAAACATGAAGACAAAAATATTTTTTATTTCACAACAACCTCTGTTACAAATCTTGGAATAAAAATGGACTCTCACCTTACATTTGAAAATCACATCAAGTTTCTGTTCAAAACCTGCTTCTTCCATCTTCAAAACATCTCTAGACTTCACCCATCCCTAACTTTTTCTGATACTGAGAAGCTCGTCCATGCTTTTGTCCCCTCCAGGCTCGACTACTGCAACTCCCTGTTTATTGGAATCCCTGGTAAATACCTTCAGAAGCTTCAATATATTCAAAACAGTGCAGCAAGGATTTTGTTGAGAGTTCGTAAATTTGAACATATTACGCCCATTCTCCATAACCTTCATTGGCTTCCTGTCACCTACAGAATTCAGTACAAAACTGCTCTCATTACACATCAATGCTTACACGGAACTTCACCAGATTATCTAAAGGACATTCTTGTTCCATTCACCCGGTCTCTGCGGTCACAGAACAGTAATCTCCTTCACATTCCGAGAACCAAATTAAGGACCATGGGAGACCGGGCTTTCGGTGTAGCTGCCCCCCTCCTTTGGAACTCTCTCCCTGACTGCCTGAGAGCTCCACAGTCACTGGTTGACATTAAGAGCAGCTTGAAAACCTTTCTTTTCAAGCGAGTGAAAGAAAAAAGCTGTCCAACTTACTTAATTTTATTGTGTACATCCGTCCCACACAATGCGAATAAATAAAACTGACATATTTTCCATTTTTCCCTCAAACAGTTATAGCTTGTCAAATCAACATATTTTATTTACATAAGATTACTTTAAAATATTAAGTTGAAATTAAAAACATTTTATCTGTTACTATAATGTAATATATTATGTATTATCAAGGATGTTTTTTTTATGTTTCAGCAACAATAATATAATGAATAACACCAGCTTATTTTTGATTGCCAGTATTACTCAATGGAATTGTGTTATGCAAACAAGATGCTATCATGTTAATGGAACACATGTTACAGCTTTAAAGTTCCCCTGACATCATCTTTGAACTTTCCATAAAATGGCACAACATTAGCCTGGCCCTCGCCTTCCTGCACAGCTCCGCTCAATTCTCATTTCCCTTCACTGCACAGTCTGGGATTCCTCCCATAGACAACGATTTCTCCGGCCGATTTTTGACCGGACCAATCAGAGAGCAGAAGGCGGAGTTTTGAACGACGTCGACTGACGTCGTCATTCAAAATGGCTGCCGCCACGAAGGAATTTTCATCAAAACAAGGTAAAAAACTATTATTTCTCTGCTGATAAAAAATATATTTCTTAGCTGACGTTATATCAGAAGTGTTCCTGAGCAATCAGAGAGCAGAAGGCGGAGTTTTGAACGACGTCGACTGACGTCGTCATTCAAAATGGCTGCCGCCACGAAGGAATTTTCATCAAAACAAGGTAAAAAACTATTATTTCTCTGCTGATAAAAAATATATTTTATAGCTGACGTTATATCAGAAGTGTTCCTGAGCTTAACAGTTCCTAAATCAATTCACGAAATGGTCAAATCTGCTGGATTTAAATAGTTTCGGTTTGATATTTTCCAAACAGCCTCGGGTGCGCTACGAAAATAAATGATAAAAAATCGAATTTTATCTCAAATGTTTCATCTAGGCCAACAGTCAGTAAATTAAAGACATATAATTACACACTGGTGGCAGAAAAAATATCCACTGAGTGGTTTCTGAGCAATTTATCTGATAGCCTGGACCTCGCCAGGCTAAACTAACAAAACTCTGCCTTCTGTTCTCTGATTGGTCCATTCAAAAATCTAACGGAGAAATCGTTGTCTATGGGAGAGATGCCAGACCCTAGTACGAAGCAAAGTGAAGGACATGGGTCTGGTTCCAACCAGGCTAGCACAACATATATATATATTAAGATTGACCTCTGATCGTTTTTGCTAAAACAATGTTAAATGAATGAAAATTCCTCTCAAAAATAGTTTAAAATTAGCGCCGTTTTTTTTACATGGTAAATCCGGATTTTCCCGTCGCGTGATTATGACGTCACATCTAGACTCGGCTCCAACGCGCACATTGAATACAATGGAGGAAGATACAAACGCAATCCGTCCAATTTAGCCATTTAAAACTTTAGATTTTAGCGGTTTGTCTTTAGAGAAGCCAAAGTTATTTCGAGTAAACAGCAGGTTATAATTTTTTTTCTGCTGCTGCTGTTTTTTGTAGACTTTTTACTTAAGGAAGTGAGCAGCTGTGTGATGAGTTACAGGAGCTGCAGGTTAAGAGGCAGAAGGAATTCTACAACATCTAAATTGTTTCCACAGCACTGAAATGGTAATATATTAGTTAATGTTTCTAATAATTATTCAACATTAATTTATAGATTAAAAAATTTGTCCCTTTTAAAATATCTGTTAAATATTTTAATGTTTATTCTAACATACGTTCAGAAATTTTTAACTAGTTTTTATTTGTGTATTTTTATCCATCAAGATTTTTTTATTTTGTTGTAAATTTACATTTATTTTAAACAAAAACACTTTTAGATGTTTGAATCAGTTTGATTTCATCCGTCCTGTTTGGTCCAAAAAATGCAGCTGAGATGTCTTGACTGGATACCTGTCCAGGTGTGCCTGTGATGGACTGGAGACCTGTCCAGGTGTCTCTGTGATGGACTGGACACCTGTCCAGGTGTCCCTGTGATGGACTGGAAACCTGTCAATTCAAACAATAAATGATATTCACCCCAATTTTTTTAAATCATATAAATACTTTATTACTGGTACTTATATAACAAAGCCCCGCTTTTCTGTTTAAGGTGTTGGATGATGTGATCAAATCTCCCTACATGTCATCCGAATCCGCTGACACGTCTCTTTGTTCAACTCTTCTTGCCCATGGAGAACTAAAACAACAGAAACGAAGAGGGAGAACACGACCCTGCTGTTAAAGTGAAAACTAGCTCATTCAAACTATGAGAATAAACATTTTGTGATGCTTCATTTGAGTGTTGTCTTTTTTAAGGCTACAAACTAAAACATGTTTTATGGTGACATGTTTAGGGAAAAAAGTAAACCAGCATCCTTTTGACTTGTTCAGTTTTTATTAAAATTGTTAAAGGTTTGTTTTTGATGAAATCTTATAGAATCTGCATATGGTGCCAAAATTAATGCTTGTATATTTTTAACTAGTTTTTATTTGTGTATTTTTATCCATCAAGATTTTTCTATTTTGTTGTAAATTTACATTTATTTAAAAAAAAAAAACAATTTTAGATGCATCTTTATGAATCCGTTTGATTTAAACCGTCCTGTTTGGTCAAAAAAATGCAGCTGAGATGTCTTGACTGGAGACCTGTCCAGTCGTCTCTGTGATGGACTGGAGACTTGTCCAGGTGTCTCCCTGTGATGGACTCGGCCAGCCAGGTGCACCTGACGGCCCCACCCAAACCAAAAATAAAACCTTAAAACGTGACAATACTAACTCAAAATCACAACCTAAATAAATAACATGAACACCCAGTGAAAAAATATAGTAAGAAAAAAGGCAAATATATAAAAATATCCAATTTTCTCAAGCTCTCCCTTCAGCTCCTCCACTCCTCTGCATGCGATTTAATCGCAAATCACTAAAGAAGGAAGAAGAAGGCAAAAAAGAGAAAGATGGAGGGGTGCAAGCCGTTTAAGTAACCAGAGGGCGGGGCGTTTCCCCGATGTAACGCCAAATTTACACTACATGCGTTCCGGCTCCGCCCCGCTCCGCTCAGCAGGTCGCAGCTGAGCGTTTCAAGTCCAGTTTACACTACCTCTGCTCCGCTCAGGTCCGCCTGGATGCGCCGCTCCGAGACGCATGCGCGGGAATTGCGAGATCGCGCGATAAATCAAGTGATAAATAATGAAGTCAGAACAAAACAATTCATTCGGTGGAAGAAGGAGAACAACAGTAGAGACTGCCTCGCTGTTTGATTGTTTTTTGCATTGAGATATGAGCGACAGGACATGGTTTGAGCGACAGGATGTGATCTATTACATTTCAGAATAAAATACTTTTTTATTTATTTATTTCTTGTATTGCGTTTGTAGGCGTAGTCATAAATGATAGTTTGACAGCATTTTTGTACAAATAAATCCGTATAGAGCTAGGATTAGTCCGCCCGTGGTGATTTTATTTTGTAAATACGGATGTTGTGCTCGTTCCTTTTCCTGTTGGTGCGACGTAATCTTTAAAAGTTGACTCCGGCACAGCTCCGGCGTCCGGCAGAAATAGGATCAATTCTAATTTTGACGGACTGCCGTCCGCTCGCCGCCGCCGTGCGGAGCCAGTGTAAACGCTCTCATTGATTATAATGGGTGCGTATTTGCTGCGGAGGTCGGACCGGAGCGGGGCGGAGCCGGAACTCATGTAGTGTAAATTGGGGGTAACACTGATCACAGCCCTCCTGACACTGAACAGCATATACAATATTACTCTGTTTGTGCAAGGGGACTGGATCTTTGGGATGAACCAGTCTTTGCCGTAATGTATTTTGGGGTTTAAAAGCCACTGGGACGTTGTGTTTAGAAAATAAATGTCTCTGAAACTCCCGCAACATACGGAATGACCACTGGTCTGGGTCTGGGTTCCTTCTTTTCACCTGATGGCTGGCTGGAGTCCTGTTTGGGTTTCTTCTCTGCTTTCAGGAAGGCCCAGTTAGGATATCCACATTTCTCTAGAGCCTGTTTTGTGTGTGATTTCTCCTTCTGTCTGGCTCCTGAGTTAGTGGGGACGCTGTCTGCTCTGTGGTACAGAGTCCTGATGACTCCTAACTTGTGTTCCAGAGGGTGATGGGAGTCAAACTGTAAATACTGGTCTGTGTGGGTGGGTTTGCGGTACACCTCAGTTTGCAAATTTCCTCTTATCAGAAACGGAGACCTCACAGTCCAAGAGTGCCAACCTGCCATTTTTTACATCTTCTCGTGTTAACTTGATATATTTATCCAATCTTACATTTGAAAATCACATTAAACATCTGTTTAAAACTTGCTTCTTCCATCTTCGAAACATCTCCAGACTTCGCCCATCTCTAACTTTTTCCGATGCCGAGAAGCTCGTCCATGCTTTTGTCTCCTCCAGGCTCGACTACTGCAACTCCCTGTTTATTGGAATCCCTGGCAAAAACCTTCAGAAACTTCAATATATTCAGAACAGTGCAGCAAGGATCTTGTTGAGAGTTCGGAAATTTGAACATATTACGCCCATTCTCCATAACCTTCATTGGCTTCCTGTCGCCTACAGAATTCAGTACAAAACTGCTCTCATTACACATCAGTGCTTACACGGAACTTCACCGGATTATCTGAAGGATATTCTTATTCCATACTCATCCACCCGTTCGCTGCGGTCACAGAACAGTAATCTCCTTCACATTCCGAGAACCAAATTAAGGACCATGGGAGACCGGGCTTTCAGTGTGGCTGCCCCCCGCCTGTGGAACTCTCTTCCTGACTGTCTGAGAGCCCCACAATCTGTGGTTGACTTTAAGAGCGGCTTGAAGACCTTTCTTTTCAACCGAGCATACTCTACCTCCTCATGATTCTACTTTTGATCTTAGCTGATACTGTTATTGATTTTAACTGTTTTATTATTTGTTTTGTTGACATTTAATTCTGTTGCACCTTGTAGCACTTTGAGATTTTCATTAATGAAAAGTGCGTTATAAATTGAATTCATTATTATTATTATTATTATTATTATTATCCACAGAGTTGATGTGATCAGTGAAATGTTGGACTTCCTGAGATTTAATTTTAACCCAGGTGTCGTCAACATACCTGAACCAATGACTTGGTGGTCTCCCTGAAAAGGATGTCAAAGCTCTCTTTTCTACCTCCTCCATGTACAGGTTGGCAACAATAGGAGAAACTGGAGACCCCATAGCACACCCATGTTTCTGCCTATAATATTGCTCCCCATATGTGAAGTAGGTTGACTGCAGGCACAGTTTCAAGAGTTGACACAGTTGTTCTGTGGAAAGTGTGGTCCTGTTGCTCAGAGTGGTGTCTGATTTTAACCTTAAACAGACCACCTCTACTGCTTCATCAACAGGAATGCACGTAAAGAGTGATGTGACATCAAAAGAGACCATTGTTTCATCAGTCTCCATGATGACATCCCTCACCTTATCCACAAAGTCCATGGTGTTCTGTATGTGGTGTTCTGAGCTGCCAACTAAAGGGATGAGTACAGATGCCAGATATTTGGAAACATTGTAAGTGACCGAGTTAATCATGCTAACAATTGGTCTTAAAGGTACACCTTGTTTGTGGATTTTGGGTAAACCATACAGACTTGGCGTGGCCTCCCCTGGGTACAGTCTGTGGTACAGAATATTGTCAATAGCCTTGTCCTGCTTCAAAATTTTCAGGCAATCTATCAACTTCTTCTTGTAACCACTTCCTGGATCTCTTTTCAGCGGTTCATAAGTGGTTAAGTCACTAAGGAGTGACATAACTTTCTCATGATAGTCTTTCTGGTTCAAAATCACTGTGCACCTTCCTTTGTCTGCTGGGAGAATTATGATGTTTTTGTCTTTGCTAAGAGTGGTGAGTGCATCCCTCTCTTCTCTACTGATGTTGGAAGGTGGTGGTTTGGCATTACTGAGACAGGCTGAAACTTTGACTCTGAGTTGTTCTGCTTCAAAATCTTTAATTTTGTTGTTACGGATGGCTGACTCAGTGGCTGTGATCATCTCTACCAACGGAACTCTACTTGGTGCCACTGCAAAGTTTAGTCCCCTGGCAAGAATCTCTGTCTCCGGCTGGGTGAGCTGTCTGTCAGATAAATTCTTCACCCAATTTTCTGTCTCCCTGGCATGTAGCTGTGTAGTGGAGTGTTGTCCTACACTGAATGTGTTGTTATTAGAATTGTGATGGTGTTGACGAGTTATCAGTAAGTTAAATTTGTTTTGTTGTCGAGTCTTGGACTTGACATGCTGTGCTAAGCGTGCCTGATCTGTACAGTCCATCACTTGCTGAAGTGTGGTCTGATCTAGGAACGTTGTTAGTTTTTGTTTAATGTGCTCTTCTTTGGCCTTCAAGGTCTCAATAGTAAAATTGGTCTGTCTCACCCGTTCATTCAGCAGCTGCGTCTGTGCCTTCTGAAGGATCTTGCTTGCCCGGTGCCCGCTGACCGACGATTTCAGTTCCAGGCTCTTGGGAATGTTGCCACTTTGTCTGCATCTACGGTTGAATCGCAAGTGGTTCCTATAGTTCGCCCTCTTCCTAGCTGTTTTCTCAAACTCTCTAAAAAGTTTGAGGCAATCCTGGCCAAAGTGGTTCAAAATACCCTGATGCATGCTCAATAATCCAGGTAGAAAAATCCAAAAAAGCTAAGTCTGGTCCTCTGGACATTCAAAAAACAAAACAAAACAAAGCAAAAAACTGTAGAAACGTTTCGTCTTTCGTCCGAAAGACTTCCTCAGTCTGAGAAGCTGTGTTCAGCTCAGTCTTATAAATAGCACCCTCCCACAGTGGATCAACCAGTTGGCTGATGACAGCCGAAACCAGCTGCTCACATGATCAAGGAGGACCATCAGCCTGACGATGGATCGTTAACACCCTGATGGTTGTTTGCTATTCACAGAGGGCTGAGTGATACTAGCAATAACAGCATTGTAAGTGGGGGACAGTTGAACCCGGAGGCCTCCACCTCTGTTTAATGATGGACGGTTTCTTTTCACAAAGATGGCCTCCTTTACTCCTCTCTCAAACCATTGTTCCTCTCTATCAAGGATGTGAACATCTTCATCCCTGAAAGACTAGCTATGTTTACATGGACATAAGTAATCGGATCAAATGGCTGATCAGATCAAAAGTTCGTCATGTAAACACCCCGTTCGGGTCATTTTTTGTGTATTCGGCATGATCCGACCTAATTTGTGATCAGATCGAAACGGATGGTTTACGCCGATCCGTTACCCATTCGGTGTGCATGTAAACACATGCTCTGTTCCTTTTATTGGACCGTGGAAAACTGTCCTGACTGCGCATGTGCGCTACGCACCCCTACCCCCCATGTTTCCTTCTCCGCTTGGGCTGACTATTGGGTAGATGCTAACGCATGGTGGGGAAGCAAAACTGGTCTGTGAGCGATGCAACAGTTCTAATGGAAACGTTAAAATAGCTCAAAACTATCGAACGCCTTGACCGAACGTGTGGGAACACGGAGTTATTTAAACAAGTACATGAAAAGCTGGAAGAAGCCGGAGATCGCTGGAAGAGTTTAAAGCTAAGTGCTACAAAGCTAAAAACAAAAACGGGACAAGTGTCTACGACCCCACCACTTTTTCATTGTACGTGTTGATGGATGAACTGATGAGAGATCTGCCACTTCCAACACAGCAGGCAGCGGTGTGGATCTAGGTGATGAGGAGGAGTGGAATCTTAGGACTACAGCCCCGAAGCTAACCAGAGGAGCAAAGCATCCTTTGTGGTAAGTTAGACTCTTCAAAACACATTAACCCTCTGTACTTGAGTAATTAGAATACAACAAATATGTTAAAATGTAATTATAATAAGAAATAAGAGTAGCTGTAGGGCTAGCATAGAACTACATGTAACCACTACTTAATTTAATTAAGAATAAACCTTAGCAGTAAAGTTACTTTGGTTCTAGGATTACACAAGAGGATAATAAGCAAGTAAGTTTTAACAACTCAAATTTATTTTTCTTTCCCCACAAAAAAAATAATTTAAATGAAACTTATTACCGTAATACAGATTAATTAAAGAACTTAAATTGTCCACCCTAAACAAATAAAAAATATTCAGAAAAAACAATAAGGGTAGGTTTCTTGTTAAAAGTTCATTAAAAGAACTACTTCTCTTTAAAAAAATAAATACAAATTCCAATTAGCCCTTCAATATACAATTCAGTCAGTTCAGTCAATGTGCACATAGATTGTCAGTTAAAGAAAATATGTTCATGAACATATAGCTTGTGAGTTTGAAAGATTGGGGGCCCCCTTTTTTTTCTTTTTCAATAAGCTTATCTGTTGTCCAAGCAACCAGGCTCCAGCAGAGCAGTCCCTCCTCTTTCCAGACTTCAGTCCGAGTAGCAAAGATGGCGGCGGGACCCTCCTGCTCCTGGACTCCACTGGCTCGTTCAGATATCAGCCGTTAAAAAAACCAACCTGCATGAAGAGTGGTAACCGTTCATGCGCGTGCACAGAAATCAGCGAAATCTTTCAATCACTTCTCATTGAAAAAAACTAATTAGCGTTTAAAATAAACAACAAAAAATACTCAGTAATAAAGAACTTACTTAACATTACTTCACTATAAAACGACCTCCCCTTACCAAAAAGAAGTATACTTTAAGTATATGTTGTTAAGTATACTTAAGTATATAAAGTATATGTCTCTAAGTGTACTTTTAAGTATACTCGCAGTTTACTTACAATATACTTTTTTGGGACTAAATTGGCCCATTTTAGTTTATTGTAGTATACTTAAAGTATACTAGTAGTACACTTTTTATTAGACTTCCAATGTACTTATAGTGTACTTCAAGTTCATATTTTAGTTTATTGAAGTATACTTAAAGTATACTAGTAGTACACTTTTAATTAGACTTCCAGTGTACTTATAGTGTACTTCAAGTTCATATTTTAGTTTATTGAAGTATACTTAAAGTATAACACTAGTATACTTTTCTTTATACTCCAAATGCACTTGTTATATACTTCTAGTTCATACTTTAGTTTATTACAGTATACTTAAAGTATACCACTAGTACACTTTTTCATATACTTCCAATGCACTTGTTATTTACTTCTAGTTTACAGTTTATTTTATCATTTAAGTTAAATTTTTGAATTTCTAAAACTAATACCATGTTGTCATTGTAATTGTTATGTTACACTTGTAAGTTTGCTTAACAATACTTGCACAATACTATTTATATGCTAAAAATTATTTTTTAAAGTATTCTGAAAGATGTGTTTACAAAGTCATAAAACAAGGTCTTGAGAACTTCAATATTTTTATATAAAATTAAGGTGCAGCTCAAAAACAGTTTACAAAACAGCAGCATTTAAAATGAATCCCTTCCAAGTTTAAAAATTGAAAAGGAAAAGGTGCACATTTGCATTTCAAGGTGTAAACATAAAGTCCAGAACACAATGTAAAAATGTGTGCATTTGCTTAAACAAAGCAAAAATAGTGTCTCCAACTGGAAACTGAAGTCTTTCCTTTTCAGAAGGCATCTTCACATCTTTGGGGGGGATAAGAAAAAAAAACTTCACCGGTAGTCGTTTATGTTGCTTTTTTTCTTCTTCTTATGACTCTTCGCACATCTTGCATGGTGGTGTCAGGGAACTTTGGCTTGGTGTAGACTGAAAAAACAAAAAAAAAACAGAAATTACTCCAATGTTATGTTATTCTATCATCAGTGTAATTACTCTCACATCAAATATATCCTTAAAATATGTCTCTAGGTTTCACGAGTGATAAACAATAACTTATTATTAAAGGGAACCACAATTACTTTTAAACATTTGACTTTATTTGATAAACTTTTATTTTAACTGTAAAAATACTGTAGGGTGGTTTAGTTTTGTACATTTTTAAAATATATTTTAATGTGTTAAAATATACACATGTTAAAATATACTTTAAAAATTTACAAAACTAAACACCCTACAGTATTTTTTACAGTCATTGTTTTACAGTTAAAATAAAAGTTTATTATTAAAGTCTAATGTTAAAAGTAATTGTGGTTCCCTTTAAAAAAAAAAAAAAAAGTTATGCTCTCAGATATTTTTGATTTAACAACTACGAATAATACCCGTAACCTGCATTTAACTTTGATTGTAAACTTTTTTTTATTATAGAGCACATAACCAAATCCAATCTAATCCATATGGTATCAGTGAATGGCATTTTTAGGTGATTGTATCAGAATCTGCATCATAAACCGTGAGGAGCATGGAACATTACAGTAATTTGTTCATAAAACGAGAAAAAACATTAGGAATGTATTTTAGAATGAGTTTTGTCCTACATTATATACACTCACCAAGTATCAAGCTTTGTGTTGTCCAAAGGCTTTGACTCCACATCTTTATGAGCCCCCGATTGCCTCCCAGTCAAACTTCAATTGGCCAATAACTCTCTCCCGTAGACGAGCACTGCAAGATCTCCAACCAGCAAGGCTGAGCTGGTCCGTAGAGACTTCACCTTTCGCCTTGGGACTTCTACATCCGGCACAACAGGCACCTGCAAAACACATGGATCTTGTTAACCAAATAATGATTAAACATTTATTTACAGTACAGTATTTGGAAATGTATAGTATATATTAGAACCAGAAAGTTTCTGGTCTTGAACCACTTTGGACATGTCTGCCTGCCTGGGAGGAGTCGACGAGGGACAAGCCCCCAGAAACCATCTTGGCTACAGCAAACTGGTTGGTCCACTTAAGTTGTTTACTTGGTGGGGTAGCTTCAATTTGCTTTGGACTGCTCTGACTGACGAAGCCCTCTGGAGTGAGGGTGAAACGTTTCTACTAAAAAGAAATTGTCCAGATGAACTGATTGAGAATGAGCGGATATAGTATATATTCATCTTTGCAATGAATATACCTAAGTCCGGGTCCTGATGGCATAGGGGGTCGTATTCTTAAAAAGTCCACAAGCCAACATATGAGGCCGAAGTCAAGACCGTACAGACTTTGTAATTTCTCTGCTAAAATGTGGGGCTGGATACAGTTAAAAGCAGATGAAAAGTCGATAAAAAGCAATCTTACAAATGTTTTTGCACCTTCGAGGTGTCTTAAAACCTTATTTAAAAGAGTTCCTGTTGCGTCCTCCACCCCTCTATGTGAACGATAAGCAAATTGAAGTGGGTCCAAATGATCTTCAACTTTTGACAAGAGGGTCTTGTGAACCAGTTTTTCAAATGACTTCATGACTAAAGAAGTCAGGGCAACAGGCCTGAAATCGTTCAGGGAATGAGCAGTCTTGGTTTTGGAATCGGAACAATAACAGAGTCTTTCCAGAGCTGTGGGACCGTACAACTTTGAAGAGACATGTTAACACTGGAAAACCCAGGAAATTCAGACTACTATTATAACTACTGTGAGTTTGTCAAATGACAATTTTAAAGTATTCACCTTCCATTAGGTGTTTGGGCCCCTGGGGCTGGAGGTCTTTGTTTGTGGGTTTGAATAGTAAACATTCCTTCCTTTCTTCTCCAGCATATCACCTCCAGTAGGGCAAAACAAAGGATCACTCCCCCACACTGAGAACCATACTCCCCCCACAAATACCCTCCACATTCCAAAAGCATTGCTTCTTCAGGTGAGAGTTGCTTTCTTACACCAGAGAGAGACTTGAGATATAGCTCTGTACTTTCAAAAATTTGCTGAAAGGAGCATATATATATATATATATATATATATATATATATATATATATATATATATATATATATATATATATATATATATATATATATATATATATATATATATATATATCCCAAGGGTATGTGCTGAGCCCTCTTCTGTTCACTCTGCTCACATATGATTGCACAGCCACACATCCAGGCTGTCATATTGTTAATTTTGCAGATGATACAGCGGTGGTAAGATGCATCACAAACAATGATAAGTCCAGCTACAGACAGGAGGTGGAACATCTGGAGAGCTGGTGCAAAGAGAATAATCTTCACATGAATGTGAAGAAGACAAAGGAGATGATTGTGGACTTCAGAAGGAACAAACACACCCATGCCCCACTGAACATAGGTGGATCTGCGGTGGAGGTGGTCTCCAGCTACAAATACTTGGGTGTACACTTGAATGATAACCTCAGTTGGAGCAACAACACCACCAGCCTGATCAAGAAAGGTCATCAGAGACTCTACTTCCTCAGACGGCTGAGACGAGCTGGTCTGAGCAGCCTAGTTCTCACCTCCTTCTACAGGTGTGCAGTGGAGAGCATCCTGTGCTCCAGCATCAATGTGTGGCATTGAGGCTGCACAGTTGCAGAGAGGAAAGCTGTGCAGAGAGTGGTGAAGGCTGCACAGAAGTCTGTTGGNTATATATATATATATATATATATATATATATATATATATCCCAAGGGTATGTGCTGAGCCCTCTTCTGTTCACTCTGCTCACATATGATTGCACAGCCACACATCCAGGCTGTCATATTGTTAATTTTGCAGATGATACAGCGGTGGTAAGATGCATCACAAACAATGATAAGTCCAGCTACAGACAGGAGGTGGAACATCTGGAGAGCTGGTGCAAAGAGAATAATCTTCACATGAATGTGAAGAAGACAAAGGAGATGATTGTGGACTTCAGAAGGAACAAACACACCCATGCCCCACTGAACATAGGTGGATCTGCGGTGGAGGTGGTCTCCAGCTACAAATACTTGGGTGTACACTTGAATGATAACCTCAGTTGGAGCAACAACACCACCAGCCTGATCAAGAAAGGTCATCAGAGACTCTACTTCCTCAGACGGCTGAGACGAGCTGGTCTGAGCAGCCTAGTTCTCACCTCCTTCTACAGGTGTGCAGTGGAGAGCATCCTGTGCTCCAGCATCAATGTGTGGCATTGAGGCTGCACAGTTGCAGAGAGGAAAGCTGTGCAGAGAGTGGTGAAGGCTGCACAGAAGTCTGTTGGAGTCAGTCTCCCCACCATCACAGACATTTACACCTCCAGATGCAGAAAAAGAGCCACCTGCATCATGAAAGACCTCACTCACCCAGCACACTCACTCTTTGCCCCACTCCCCTCAGGACGGAGGTTGAGGAGCATCAAATGTAGAACCACTAGACTGAGGAACAGCTTCTACCCTGAGGCTGTTAGACTCATGAATAAATAAATAATAAGAATAATCACTGCAAAATATCACATCATGCTGATGCTGATCTGTTTTCTTGTTGCTATGTTCATTTGTGACCATCTGCTCATACAGACTCATGTTCGTGCTGCTGTTTATAATGATGTTTTTCCACTACATTAGAGCTTAAGGTATTACTAGTTGATGTTTTTCTTAGTTAATTCTAGATGTTATTACTGTTTTTCTCTTGCATTTGTTGTTGGATGTAACTGGGACCCCGTGTACATAATCTCGTTTTCATCACATGTACCACATGCGGTGCAAATGACAATAAAGACTCTCTGACTCTGACTCTGACTCTCTGATATACATACCAATGGACGTGATAATGCTAATTCAATCTCGCAAGTCGGGGACCACCTGTACAATCCCGCCACCTTCAGATAAAAGTGGCCAACACAGGTAGTTCTTGACTTGCGGCGGCTTCAACTTACGGCGTTTCAGCTATACGAACCGGCGTAGAAATGGAACTTGTTCGTAAGTTGGGGATCACCTGTACAATCCCCCTTCAGATAAAAGTGACCAATGCAATCCCGCCTTGACCGTGGAATAGGTGACAGGTGACAGGACTTGCAGTCTCCCCTAGCAACTTCATCTGCCATAGCAACTGATTCTGTAGTCTGTGATGTAAATGGCCTCATATACATACCAATGGACGTGATAATGCTCCTTCAAACTGTCATTTTACAGTCTCCCATGGGAGCTATAGGTAAAATATGTACAAGTACATATGTTTGGTAGTCCTAGTGTTAAAAAGAAAACAGAAGATATCTGCAAGCTGCAGGGCAAAGTTCTTAAGCTTAGACCACTAGAGGACAAATTGACCTAATTTCCGTAAATGATTTGCTAAAATTGAGTAGTTTTCATTTGATACGTTTTTGTCAACATGTAATTCTTGATTTGCCATTGTGTATCTGTTCCTACCAAACCCAGCCGGTCGAAGGAGATGGCCACTTGTCCTGAGCCTGGTTCTGCTAAAGGTTTCTTCCTCATGAGGGAGTTTTTCCTTTCCACTGGCAACTTCATGCTTGCTCAAGATGAGAGTTCTGCGATGGAGTTAAGTCCAAAGCAGTCTGCACCTCAGATAGTGTTACCTTCCATCCATATATCCATCCATCCATTATCTTTACCACAATCTTCCTTTTCGAGTTGTGGGTGTCACTAGTGCCCATGTCCAGCTATCATAGTGAGAGATGCGGGGTACAATCTGGATAGGTTACAAGTCCATCACAGAGACACATAAAGACAAACGAGACAAACAACCATTCACTCTCTCACTCACACCTAAGGACACATTAGAGTTACCAATTAGCCTAACATGCATGTCTTTGGCCTGTGGGAGGAAACAACAATACCCAGAGAAAACCCATGCATGCAAGGAGAAAACATTCAAACTCCACCCAAAAAGGCTCCTGGACAGGGATTTGAACCAGTGTAACCTGCTCACTTAGAGGCAGCAGTTATACCAACTGTGCCACCTTGCTGCCCTAAAGTTAACATATTATTTTTATATATGAAGGTTTGTGTTCAGTGCCCTGAGATGATGTCTATTGTGACTTAGCGATATATGAATAGAACTGTATTAACATTAATTAAGAGTCAGAGTCAGAGAGTCTTTATTGTAATTTGCACCGCATGTGTTACATGTGATGAAAACGAGATTATGTACACGGGGTCCCAGTTACATCCAACAACAAATGCAAGAGAAAAACAGTAATAACATCTAGAATTAACTAAGAAAAACATCAACTAGTAATACACTAAGCCCTAATATAGTGGAAAAACATCATTATAAACAGCAGCACGAACATGAGTCTGTATGAGCAGATGGTCACAGATGAACACAGCAACAAGAAAACAGATCAGCATCAGCATGATGTGATATTTTGCAGTGTTTATTTTTATTTTATTTTTATTTATTCATTCATGAGTCTAACAGCCTCAGGGTAGAAGCTGTTCCTCAGTCTAGTGGTTCTACATTTGATGCTCCTCAACCTCCGTCCTGAGGGGAGTGGGGCAAAGAGTGAGTGTGCTGGGTGAGTGAGGTCTTTCATGATGCAGGTGGCTCTTTTCCTGCATCTGGAGGTGTAAATGTCTGTGATGGTGGGGAGACTGACTCCGACAGACTTCTGTGCAGCCTTCACCACTCTCTGTAGAGCTTTTTAAGACTGCATATCATTGCATTAGAATCAAATGGAAAGCCTTTCATATAATTTAAATAATTTAATTGTATTGAACTGGAGGTAAAGTCAATTCTAACAATTTTGAATTGAATGAGGTCTTTCTGGAAATAAATTAACAGAACTTTACATGATTACATTAATAATAAAAGGTAAAGGATCACATGGCATTGTAATGAATTTCATTAAATAGGCATTTATAATATTTTGGATAGTTTAAATCTAACTATTTTAAACCATAATCAAATAATTAAAAAATGTGTTTAGATGGACCAAATGGCTTATTAAACACTGCCATCTGATGCTGTCCAGCCATGCTCTCCCCTGGTACAACAGTCCCCAATCTCACTCAGGAGGCCTCTTCTACACAGAATATAGTCGTCTACTCCTGCCTCCACTCTTATTGATCACCCCATTACAATCCCTCTTTAGAAAATAGGTGTTGAATATAGACTTATCCTCTTGGTAAAATAAACCACCGTTTCTTATTCCTGCTTCCTTTCTTTGTTTCAAAACCTGTCCATCGCATCCACGTCTTCATTTTCTTTCACCAACATGTCCATGCAGGTCTGTTCTGATCACCATTCTCTCCTCCCTGGGAATACTCTCAATTCTTCATCTAGATGCTTTCAAATTTTCTCTTTCTCCTCTACATCATGTTCAACCCATGGTGCATACCCACTGACAGCTTTCAACATTCAACCCCTACCTTCAAAGAAAAAAGACAAATCAGTTTAGAGGACATGACACAACTTTGTTAGATATGTTTGTTGTTCATCCACACTGCTAGGGGATGCTCATGGTTATTTTTCAGTGTACAGTATGTATATGGTGTGGATGAGTAACAAGTTGTATTTGCAGGCAGTGTCCTGTTCCTGATGGCCAGGTTATGGGTAAAAAGTTTTCTATAGTGTTCATTTTGGTCCAGAGTGTTAATTTGATTCCACTCGTTACCAAAATAACAACATAAATTACATCTACATTTACTGCACATTAGCTAAAATCATAGCCAGAAACTGTAATGTTCAGTGGTTCAATGCCACACTGGGGCTGCATGTTTGAGCCCATGTTGCTTCATGAAGGGCTTTTGGCTTAAAACAATTCCCATATCTACCTGTTTACACACTGTGGCAATCGCTGCAGAAGGGAACAAACAAAATATGCCGAAAAAAGTAGCCAAAACCTATATTAAACTGTTGTAATTCACTACAAATTATTTTTTACTTTGATATTCAGACTATTACTTATGGAAGCGTAGTGCTGCCACCTAGTGAAAATATTTTTGGGGGCTTACGTAGTAATTGGGTGATATGTATCACGTAATTACGTGATACGTATCACGTAATTACGTGATAATATGTAGTAATAACGTGATACGTATCACGTAATTACGTGATAAGTATAGATGTAGCATGACTAGCCAGTATTTCAGGAGGGGTGGTTCGTTTAAATATAAAGTAGACCAGAAATTTGCAACCTGCTCTGTGGCTCAACTGTTAGCACATCAGCTTTAGAATCCAAATTTTGTCCGGGGGACCCTGGTTCGATCCTGGCCTGGATCAACTTTTTTTACGTTTGTTTTTTATTTGATGAATAAAATAAAAAAGGAGTTTGTGTTAACCACAGGCATATTAAGTCTATGGTGTTAACCGGTTCGACATTAGCGGCGTTTCCACACCTTCTCTTTCTTACAGAAGGGTATTCCGCTGTTTTGTGAGGTGTGGTTCCTTTATATATAAAGTAGACCTTAAATTTTGCAACCTGCTCTGTGGTACAACTGTTAGCTTACGGCTTTGGAATCCAAATTTTGTCCGGAGGACCCTGGTTCGATCCTGATCTAGGTCAACTTTTTTTACGTTTGTTTTTTATTTGATAAATAAAATAAAAAACCGTCCTGATTCTTTCTGCAATAAATCCACAATGTCCAATTCTGAAAATGAAATTGGATTTATCAAATAAAAAACAAACGTTAAAAAAAGTTGACCCGGGTCAGGATCGAACCAGGTTCCCCGGACAAAATTTGGATTCTAAAACCGATGCGCTAACAGTTGTGCCACAGAGCAGGTTGCAAGTATTCACATCTACTTTATATTTAAACAGACCGACTCTCCTGAAATACAGACTATATATGCTACATCTATACTTATCACGTAATTACGTGATACGTATCACGTATTCACGTGATATGTATCACGTTATTACTACATATTATCACGTAATAACGTGATACGTATCATGTAATTACGTGATACATATCACGTTATTACTACATAAGCCCCAAAAATATTTTCACAAGGTGGCAGCACTACGCTTCGGTAATTTTGTCAATAAAATGCCAAAATAGTAAAATACCTTTAAAAGATAAATGAACAAATAGGCATAGGAAAGAAAAAGTACTGAAGCAAAAACACACGCATAAGCAAAGTACTGATATTTTAATCAATACGTCTGTAATTTAAGAAACAAACAAAAAAGAGTTGCTGGTAGGTGTGGTCACATCTATTCAGCCAACACTTCTTGCCGCATCTGCAATCACCATCAGCATTCATGACAGTGAGGGAAAACCATCCTCTACCTCAAAATCATGACGGATCAGCACCCATCTCAGCGATCTGAAATAGATAACAAAAACAATCCATGCTTTTAGAATCTATAGGTGAAGAGTAAATGAGGACTTTTACGATCTTATTCAAATCTCACCTGGTATGGGTGTCATGCACTGATGACTACACCTAATAGTGCAGTATATTTTACCATATCTTCATGGTGTGGAGGATCACTCAGCTATTACCACACCAAAATTATTTTCAGTATCTTTAAAACTGACTGCCTTTGAGTCATTTTTGTTTTTGATGAAGTTGCTTAGCTGTGTGTCGTGGTGAAGAGAGAGCTGAGTCAAAAGGCAAAGCTCTCAATTTACCGATCGATCTACGTTCCCACCCTCATCTATGGTCATGAGCTTTGGGTTATGACCGAAAGAACAAGATCTCGGATACAAGCGGCTGAAATGAGTTTTCTCCGCAGGGTGGCTGGACTCTCCCTTAGAGATAGGGTGAGAAGCTCAGTCATCCGGGAGGGACTCGGAGTAGAGCCGCTGCTTCTCCACATCGAGAGGAGCCAGTTGAGGTGGCTCGGGCATCTGGTTAGGATGCCTCCTGGACGCCTCCCTGGTGAGGTGTTCCGGGCATGTCCCACCGGGAGGAGACCCAGAGGAAGACCCAGGACGCGCTGGAGGGACTATGTTTCTCGGCTGGCCTGGGAACGCCTTGGGATTCCCCCGGAGGAGCTGCTCCAAGTGGCTGGGGAGAGGGAAGTCTGGGCCTCCCTACTTAGGCTGCTACCCCCGCGACCCGACCCCGGATAAGCGGAAGAAGATGGATGGATGGATGGATGGATGGATGGATGGATGGATGGATGGATGGATGCTTAGCTGTGGCAGTCAGTTTGAATGAGGTTAACTCCAAAACTCAACTGTAGAAGTACATCCAATGAATATTTCAGAAATATTTTTAAAAACCGTAGTGGTTCCTATGATGGACTTGCGACCCGTCCAGGGTGTACCCCGCCGCTCGCACAGTGATTGCTGGACATGGGCACCGGCGATCCCCGTGACCCAAAATAGAAGAAGTGGTTAAAAGATAATGGATGGATGAAGTGGTTCCTAACAGACCTTTCCCTTAAGCAGTGGAAGATAAAAACAGACTCCGCTCAAAACTAACATATTTTCAGACTACATATAAAAAAATCAGGATTTAACAAAGTAGTCATTAATAAGAAAGTTAAATATATTTAGGTGATGAAAAAGTTGTAAAAAGTTATCTTCAGAATGTTCAAAAACTGTGTGAAATGCTGAGAAAAAATATAAAAAATGAGTATTTTGAATGTTTTATTTTTATTTTATGAACACAATTTTTACAATGTTTTCTTCACCTAAATATATTTAACATTCTTATCAATGACTACTTTATTAAATCCAGATTTTTTTTAATGTTTTCTGACAACATGTGAGTTTTGAGAGGAGTCTGTATTGTCTCCCACTGCTTATGGAAAGGGCTCTCAGGAACCATTACAGCTTTTAAAAATATGTATGAAATAATCATTGGCTGTAATTCTACATTTGATAAAGTTTTGGAGTTAACCTTATTCAAGATGACTGCCACTGTTTAGCAATTTCATCCAAAATGAAAATGACTCAAACTCAGCCAGTTTTACAAATACTGAAGATAATTTTGATGTGGCCATAGCTGAGTATGATCACCAACACATTCTTAAACTACTTTGTATATTATTTGTTTTGATTAATTAAACATTTGGGCATTTACAGTTGCTGTTGACTCTGTCTGTTAGTGAATTATCTCGTGAGTCTTAGCTACTACATTGTTATACTAATACCACTCCAACATGTATCTAAACAGTAGATAGAAACACATCTGTCTCTGAGATGACTTGTAGGTAAAAATCTAATCTCCATCACCAAAAATACAGTAGAAGTCAATTTATTGTAAAAGCAAATTGTGATTTCAGAAATTCTATTTCAATCCATCCTAGGACCCATCAGATTCATCTTGAACCCTATTAATGGTTTTGACATGACACAGGGAAGCTTTATCAGAGGACGTTCACATTATTCAGCTAAACCTGTAGGACATTCAGTATCTTGACTTAACCTGGTTGTTTATTTCTACATTTTGTAACATTTCATAGGAACATGACTTACTGTAGCAGCGATGATGGCAGCAGTACTGCTGGTAACCATGACAGTCCCTGTTATAATTGCAATATATCCCAGTTGGAGAACCGGAACACATCCCTGGTTTTAGAGAAATGGTGGTTAATGTTAATGAGGGTGTCCTTCTAGATTATTAAAAACAAACAAAAAACGGGCTAGAGATTAACACAAAAGAAAAGAAAATCCAATTTACCACCATCACCACCACCATCACTGGCTTCAGCGAAGGGCACAACCAGACAAGCTGCCATCAGCAGGACAACTATTATTAAACACTGTGTCTTCATGTTGATTTATCAGAACCTGAAATGATCTCCTGAACTCCTGTGTGAATAATTGTCCTGGTAATTAAACTGCAGTCTGAGCAGCCCAGAGAATGCTGGGTCCTTGTGTCTGCAGTGCGCCTTTTCAAAAAATATATAGTAGCAACAGACACACCCAAATGTCCATTACCATTTTTGGATACATTTTTCAAATACATTTGGTAACAAAAGGTTAAGGTTCAAATCATGTTTGACAACTATTCTTACAAGTGTTGCATTTTTTTAAATTTTGTTGTAGCATATATATGTTTATGTTTATGTTTATTAAATCTGTTCATTTTTTTACAAAAGAAACAATACAAGACAATCTCATAAATGATTGTGTACAAAACGTAAAAAAATGAAAGGTAGCAGAAAGAAGAATAAATCTTATTATATCTGCCCCTTACTTCCAACAATCAGATTAAACAACAATAATCAACCATGTAAACAATAATAATCTTCAACCAACTTTTTCCAACAATCAGATTAAACAATAATAATCTTCAGCCAACAGTACAAAATGACTAACTCTTTCTAATTTTCTAACTAATACAATACACATTACGCTATTTCATTTTTTTTTAACACATTTGTTTTGATCATTTTTTTAAATGTAAACATTGACTTGGCATTTTTAACTACATTCTCCAAGCCATTCCATAATCTAATTCCCTGGATTGAGGTAGAACGTCCCTTCAAACTGGTTCTGAATTGTGGTTTTACAAACAACTCTGTCCCCTTAAGATTATAACAACTTTGTCTTTTAACAAAGTGCATTTGGATATTTAAAGGTAATGCATTATTTTGAGCTCTATACATAACTGATAAAATATTATAGTCTACCAAATCATGGAACTTCAATAACTTTAGTTGATAAAATAATGTACTTGATGGATGACGGTAATGCTTTCTAGTGATAATTCTTACGGCTCTTTTCTGTAATACAAAAATAGGTTTTGTGATTGTTTTACACGCATTCCCCCAAACATCAATACAATAGATTAAATGTGGAACAATGAATGTGTTATACAACAAATACAGAGCTTTATCATTCAATAGGTCTCTGTATATATATACTATTGTTTGATTTTTGCACTTTTTAATTTAGATTAAAAGTGCCAGGAATATGCATTCAATACATTTTACAAAATAAAAATAAAGTGACCATTGTTACCAACTTAAAGTTTAATTTTTTTGGTCAAAACTGGACTTGATCTGGATTCACTCAAACAGAGCATTGAAACTGAGTTTTACACCTACACTTCCAAGAGAGGTGAGTCCTGAACAGTAGAACTCACAAATTAAGGTTAATTTTGCCTAACAAAAACTATCCATTTTATGATCAGCTTTATTTTTTTGTTCAGAACCAAATCTCCCCGTGTCTGATTGTTAGACACAGAATGCATGAAAAATCAACATGAATTCAAGGATTAAATGTTCTTTATTTGTCATTCCACCATATGTGGTACATGTCATGTAACAAAATTATGTATACAGGATCCCAGTTACATAATGCTGGATTAAGTATGATACTGGAAACTAATATTTGTATAAAACCTTCGGGTTAAAGTTTACCATAAACTTAAATTTTCATCTAAAAGTTGAAAACTGAAGTGAATACATGGGCCTCATGCACGAACATGTTCGTATTTTTATCCTAAATTTCTCTTACTTTTGTTCGTACGAAGCGTTCGTACGAACATGCCACGTCAGATTCGACAAACTTTTCTATCCTCAGGAAAAGTGTGTAAATGAGCTGCGTAAATATAATGAATTGCACCTGTTCTATCCACCTGCTAGTGCACGCGGAGAGGTTATTTACATAATTCCCACCCCTCAAAACACCATATAAGGCTACGTTTCCTACCTCTGACTGCAGAACGGTCCGTTTATAAAATGACAGCGAAAAATAAAAAGAAGAACTGTACAGGTGCGGAGATTGAAGTTCTGCTCTCCTTGATCGAGAAAAGAAAATCTGTCCTTATTAGCAGCGTCACTCATGGGATTAAGGACCAGAAAAAGCCAAAGAATGTTTGTTTATAATAAATGTGGACCTTAAAATATACAAATGTCCTGGTGGCACATTGGGTAACGCATTGGGCCGTTAGCTGCTCCTAACCTTATCTAGATCTCGTGGGTTCGATTCCCACAAGGTATAACTATTTTTTTCCTTCTTTCTTTAGATTATTTATTAATTCCAGATTAAGCAGACTTTATGCTTTATATTGTGTTGTATTGTAAATAGTTTTCTTGTGTTTTTTAAATCTGGAATGAATTAAAAGAAGAAAAAAAAACGTTGTCCCATGTGGGAATTGAACCCATAAGGTTCGGATCTGCGACGCAACGCTCTTCTCACTGAGCTATCGGAGATCTGTTACTGCAACAAGAGGAGGTCAAGGTAAAGTCTACGTTACCGAGACAAATTAAACTTAAATTAATTCATAATTTAAGTTGGGTTTAGTTTGAGATCTTCATATAAATATTGTAGTGTTAGAAAACGGCATTGATAACAAATTGATTTTAATTTAAATACTTTAATCCGTTAGTCATTATTACATTTGAAATTATAATTCGACTTCAAACAGAATAACCTATTGTCAAAAACAATTGTGGTGCGTGATGTTTTTAAACTCTAAATATTTTCCAAATAACGAAATATGAAGTTATTAGTGGAGAAATTCCATCTGGATGACAGCAGACTGACGCTCGTAAAATATACGACAGGTCCGGATCACTCGTAAATTTTGTTCGTATCTGAAAAAAATCTTAGGATACGAAAACATTGTTGAATGCCACAAATGATCCTAAATCACTCGTACACACAGTTTAAGAACGAATCTGTGCGTACGAACGGTTCGTGCATGAGGGCCATTGTGCTTAAGATGGTTGCATGCAGGCTCATGTCGGGTACATTTTAACATCTGTACTTAGACTCAACAACTGTTTAATGTGCAAAATAAAACGTATATGAATACCAACATTTTTTTTTCTGTGCAAACACCCAGGCTTTAGACCACATTGAAAAAACAATGTATTTTCAACTAGTTTTTGTAGATGTTTCTGTTTTGCTAAATTGTGTTTTATTCACCGCCACACCCATACCTCCATAAATACAGCAGCTGAGACAGTTCTCATTTTTCTTTCTGCAGTTCACTCTTCAGAGGATGCCACAGCTGATTATATTTGTTCAAGTAACTTTGTCCTCTGCATCCTCTGTCCTCACTACATCTCCTTGTTCCCAATAACTACATCCATATATCTCCCCCCCATGGCCTTCGTTTGTTCTGGCGGCTGCATTTCTAACATACCTCTACCAATGTACCCACTGTCCCTTCTCTGGACATGTCCAAACCATCTCAATGTGGCCTCTCTAATTTTATCTCCCAGTTGTTCAACCTGTGCTGTCCCACTGTTTATCACATTCCTAATCATATCCATCTGTGTCACTACCAAAGAGCACCTCAACATCTTACGCTCTGTCACTTTAGTTGTTAATGTCTCTATCTGTAAACCATACACCATAGTTGGTCTCACAACTGTCTTGTAAACAAGGGGCCAAGATGGTGTAGTGGCAGGGCTTCCGACTTGGGACCCGAAGGACCCAGGTTCAAACCCTGGCCACTACACACCTTGGGGTGTCTGAGTGCACACCTATTTCCCCAGCTCCCCGGGTACTTTCTATGGCTGCTCACTGCACCACCTGGTGGTGGTTGGGTTAAATGCAGAGACGAATTTCGTCTATGTATGGGAAACATACACAGATGACAAAAATGGACATTTATTTATTTATTTAAACCTAATGCCACGTTCACACCAAACGCCTCGAAGCAGCCACTTTACATGCAAAGTCTATGTGGAGGCGCGGCCAGGGGAGGTGCTGCCAGGAGCAGCGCATCTTGAGCATTTCAAGCAGCGCAGCAACAAGGGGCAGCTCTTTCTCACGCACGCGCGCATCCAAAGCAGACGAGGCATCGAGCAGCCAAAGTTCATTCAAATGAACTTTGGCTGCTCGATGCGTCGTATCAACCTATCGGGAGAGCCTCTGCTATGTGATGACGCAACAATGACGGGACTTTCTGTGGACCTTTTAAACTTACCGCATCGAGCCTCCATGAAGAAACCAGCCTCCAGTAAGTAACTTGGCATTTTTACAGTTGCTGCTGTCAGCTCAAGCTTATATCACCCCAAACATAACAAAACGTTTTAATCTCAACAAAGACTTTAGGAGTTGCAGTTCGGCTTGTAGAAAACCCACTCAAGTAGTAACGGGGCTCACGTACAGCTGATCTTTATCTGCCCAGTGAACAGAAAACAAAAGAAATCTGACCGGGAAGGGAGCCAGAGCTGCTCCAACTGCGCGCGTTCGGTGTGAACACACAGCAGCAAACACGGTGCATTGGGAGCATTTTGATGCGTTTGGTGTGAACGTGGCATTATTGTTTGATCTTTGCTGCTACCGTTTTGTCACAAGTTACTCCTGAAACGGTACTCCATCCTGAAAATAGGTGTTGATTACAACTAATAACACTTTCTTGGCAAAATACATTACCATTTGTCTTTTCTGGCTGCTTTCCTTGATACCAGACCTGCCCATCATGTCCTAATCGCCACTGTTTCCTTTACCAATGTGACAATTCAAGTCTGCTTCCATCACCACTTTCTCAGGGAATTATTTTTATTACTTTGTCTAGATCATTTCATGTTTTCTCTTTCTACTCTGCATCACATTCAAACTGTGGAGCAAAACCACTGACATTCTGCGTCTGACCTTCTACTTCTCCCATCAGACACATAAACTTTACTGAGACTGTTTTCACCTCAACTATATTCTTTGCAAAGTTTTCTTTCAGGACCACCCCTACTTCAATCCTAGTAACCACACAATGGTAAATCATTTGTAACCCTGCCACAGTGATACTTTCTGCCCCTCCACTTGGTTTCATCTTTCTCTGCATCATGCTAGCCTACACTTTTTTTGTGCATATCATTGTCTCTACATTTAGAGTTTCTACCATGAGTCCTATACTCCTGACTCACCTCTTATCTGGATGTAACTGTGTATTTTCTTTGTTCAATGATGAATGTTGTTACGTTTTGCAATTTTCTCCGTCTCAGGATTTGTTTGTTTTTGTTTTGTTTGTTCCATATATCTCACCCAGTACTAGTGTCATACAACAAGGTCCACACCTGTTAGAACAGCATAATTGGCCAATATGGCAAACACCACTAGTTTTAAAGGTACTGAGCTAATATCTGGTGTGGTTGTAGTTGACAGACATCCTCCAAGTAATTCACATTGAGACATTTTGGCAGAAATCTTTGGCATTAACTGTTGGCGTTTTTCTATTTTTGAGATATCTTATGAACCACTGGACATATTTAATGACTTCCAACAATTATCACAACAATAAGTAGATTAATAACTTAAAAATGTGTGACCTATAGCCAGTTTGGGCTGGCTGACATTAGTAGTTTTTTTTTATAATTGAATTTGGTCAACTTAACCTTAATCAGTTGTTGAAGTACATGAATGTACTTTAAAATACATCATTGACATCATGCAGAGGTTAATTAGGTAATTTAACTGAAACAAACACCCACACACAAACAAGGCATAATTATTTTCTTCCATTTAACATAGTTGAAAAACAGATTTATAAAGATGCATTTTTTAGAAAGACATCTACCGTCAAGTCATGTGTCAATTTCTATGAAAAAAAAAATGCAAAGAACAAAAAAGTTCAGAAACATTGTTTACCAACCTGTCCTCAAACAGATAACCTCCTTAACCCTGTGACATTTCAGTCAGTCATGTCCTCAGGTGAAGCCTCAGAGTGGGAATTTGTGACAATACAAAGGAGAAATTGTTTTGGATGTTTTTAGCATCCAAGAAAACAATTCAGTTATCAGACAGCCATCAGAGAAGAAAATGTTTAACAAAACAGCTAATGTTGAGTTGAAAAGTCCATCAGTTTAGGTGTGACACTTGTTTTTCCCAAATGTCACTTTGAAGGAGGACAAATTGTTGTTTTGTCATCTAAACCTGAAAGGTAGTGGCACTTCGTGTGAAACTGACAGGAAGTACATGAATGTTTCAGCTTTGCTCTTACATGTTTCTTTAATATTTAGATGTCTTAGATTCTGATTTTATTTTATTCCAGTGAATTCTATAAAAAAAACGTAAAGGAAGTGCTGTTTAAATGAATTAGTAAGCTTCATTGATTAATTTTATTTGCTGATTAAAACATTGTCTCATGTGTAACAAAATATGATAATGCACAAAATTGCACATTGTAAAATTGTTATAAAAATTTGTTTTTATTTAGTGTTTTCTTTTTTGTCCAATGTGTCATCTTCATATTAAAAGAAAAAATCATCAGGACATTGTTGAAATGTATTAACATTAATTAAGACTGCATGTAATTGCATTACAATCAAATGGGAAGCCTTTAATGCAATTTAAATAATTTGATTGTACTGAACTGAACTAACTACGGTAGTTCATGCACATAGAGAACATGCAAACTCTACACAGAAAGGCCCCTGGACCGGGATTTGAACAAGGGACCTGCTCGCTGAGAGGCAGCAGCTCTACCAGTTTCACCACCATGCTGCCTATGACACTGTAATGACTTTGATTAAATAGGATTTATAATATTTTGAATATTTTGAAATCTAACTTTTTTGAACCATGATCAAATAATTTTAAAATGTGTTCAGATGGACCAAATGGCTTATTAAACACTGCCATTTGATGCTGTCCAGCCATGCTCTCTGTGAAGAATACAGTTGTTTAATTATGAATTGTGGAAAAAAGCCATAAGCTGATAAAGACTGCTATAATATCTGTTTGCAGTGGCTGCCAGCTTTAAAATCAACCCTGACACTTTCTGTCAGTGGGAAAAGACATTTGTAGTCCTTCATTTCTAATAGGTCCTTTAATGAGAAACAAACATCAACCTAAATGTTCTTGTTCATTTAACTTAGACCAACTATGAATCTAAATAAATTTAAATGATTAACAGATTAGGCTAACACGATCAGAAATGTTCAAGATCTTGTGGAACAATCTAAAAGCTGGTTTATACTTCTTGTCACACGTATTTTACCCGATGTTGAGTGAAAAAAGTTGCGCAACTTCCGTCTGCCCTCCCGCTGCGATCCCCCGGTGACAGCTGTCTTGTAAATGGCCCCCTGTAAGAACTCCGAGACACGGAGGTTGCGGCTCGCAGCGTGTAATTGGTTCAAAGTTTGTGGGCGTTTTTTGTTTGCGCCTTTTTGCGTCTGGGTTCCATCTTTTCCTCTGGGGGAATCCCAAGGCGTTCCCAGGCCAGCCGAGAAACATAGTCCCTCCAGCGTGTCCTGGGTCTTCCTCTGGGCCTCCTCCCGGTGGGACATGCCCGGAACACCTCACCAGGGAGGCGTCCAGGAGGCATCCTAACCAGATGCCCGAGCCACCTCAACTGGCTCCTCTCGATGTGGAGAAGCAGCGGCTCTACTCCGAGTCCCTCCCGGATGACTGAGCTTCTCACCCTATCTCTAAGGGAGAGTCCAGACACCCTGCGGAGAAAACTCATTTCAGCCGCTTGTATCCGAGATCTCGTTCTTTTGGTCACAACCCAAAGCTCATGACTATAGATGAGGGTGGGAACATAGATCGATCGGTAAATTGAGAGCTTTGCCTTTTGACTCAGATCTCTCTTCACCACGACAGACCGGTACAGCGCCCGCTTCACTGCGGACGTTGCACCTATCCGCCTATCGATCTCACACTTCAGTTTTCCCTCATTCGTGAACAAGACCCCAATATACTTAAACTCCTCCACTTGTGCGATAGATGAAGCTATTTGTCGTTGGTTACTGGCCCAGGAGAAATTTGATGGTTGGACCGTCTCCGAGGCCGGCGGGGAGTCATATTCAGATATTTCCTTCATGCAGACAGATTTTTTTCTTCAGCCTTGAGTCCATCTGGACATTCTGTTTTCAAAATTGCCTAATTGTGGGAATCCATGCACTGATCCATGCTATGAGTCTCCGTCAAGGTTGAACCCACCACGTTGACGAGACCCAGAACCCACAGGTGGCCTGTGATTCTCATAAATCGCCTCCACCTTTCAGTTTAGCTCGTAAATCAGCTGATTTTGTGAGGTCACGGCATGGATCAAACATTCACACTGACTCGGAAGCTTTGTCATGACTGAAACTGCTGCCGAATTTCTCTTCAATTTTCGATAAAACAGAGCCCCGCTGATGCCAAAAAGCAGAGTCCCTGCTATCATAAATCCAAATATGTAAACGTCTTCAGCGTCCTCCTGAGACAGAACTGAGAGGCACATCAACTGCCACACTCACTGTCAAGTTATCTTCTTAAACTGTGCACCTTCCCCACTTGAGAAGGGATGGATTAATTCATGCAAACTTGATTTAAGAGGGTCTTACTCAAAGGACAAAGCAATTTTCTTCTTTTTTGACCACTATTTATTTATTCGTGTCAAGAAATGCTCCCATTTGGTCCAGAAGCAGGTAAAAACCTTTAAACAAACCCAAAGGAACATACAATTACTTCTAAATACTGTACATTTTTACATACATTATTTTCACTAAATTACACAGAAACTAAATTATATAAATGATACTGAGCAACCCATCATGAATTAAACCCACAAAGTAGTCCAAATTAAATGAACCAGTAACTACTTAAACTCTTTAACTTTAAAGTGCACTTCAAGTTAATAGTTCCTTCTACATACCATTTACATTTATTAAACATCTACTTTTCAATGCTAATCATAAATATTTAATATAAATAACTTTCAGTTAATTTAACATCCAAATCCACCACCAAACAACACAAAAATCAGTTCAATAATAAACAATTAATCAACACCAGGTTTCTCCACCACAATCCACTGCTTCAATTCATATTCAGTTCATATGTTGCTGCTAATGGGTGAAAAGAAGGAACCCAGACCCAGACCAGTGGCCATTCCGTATGTTACGGGAGTTTCAGAGACATTGAAACGTTTATTTTCTAAACACAACATCCCAGTGGCTTTTAAACCCCAAAATACATTACGGCAAAAACTGGTTTATCCCAAAGATCCAGTCCCCCGGCACAAACAGAGTAATATTGTGTATGCTGTTCAGTGTCAGGAGGGCTGTGATCAGTCTTATATCGGGGAAACTAAACAGCCACTGGCCAAAAGGATGGCCCAGCACAGAAGATCAACATCATCAGGTCAGGACTCTGCGGTCTACACTCATCTCCAGGCCAGCGGTCACTCTTTCAGGGATGAAGATGTTCACATCCTTGATAGAGAGGAACAATGGTTTGAGAGAGGAGTAAAGGAGGCCATCTTTGTGAAAAGAAACCGTCCATCATTAAACAGGGGTGGAGGCCTCCGGGTTCAACTGTCCCCCTCTTACAATGCTGTTATTGCTAGTATCACTCAGCCCTCTGTGAATAGCAAACAACCATCAGGGTGCTAACGATCCATCGTTAGGCTGATGGTCCTCCTTGATCATGTGAGCAGCTGGTTTCGGCTGTCATCAGCCAACTGGTTTATCCACTGTGAGAGGGTGCTATTTATAAGATTGAGCTGAATACAGCACCTCAGACTGAGGAAGTCTTTCGGACAAAAGACGAAATATTTCTACAAAATTTTTTTTTGAATGTCCAGAGTAGTGGCGATCCATCCCATGTGCGAACTGTGCCGTTGCACAGGGCGGCATCCAGCAGGGAGCGGCATAAGAGGAGACCCCGCTCCTCATTTTTTTAATTTATTTAAATCTTTTACTACTTTTGTTTTTAACAGCATAACACAGAACACTACCGCGCTGCTCCTGGGCCATCCCACACTTAATTTATTCACATGTCCTCAGTTTAATCACCGCAGCAGCTGCTGGGGTGCATTTCCTCAACCCAAGTCATCCGTCCCACCTCCACTTTTACTTTCGTTTTTGTTACGGAGGTGACACTACGTGCGGTCAGTGGAAAGATGGAAGCGAGGAAGAGTGTGGTCAGTGGAAAGATGGAAGAGAGAAGAGAAAGATTAAAAAGAGAGAGGCTATGGAAACAGACAGCTAAATGTGCAAACATTGACACATTTTTCACTCAAAAGCTGCAGTTTGTTAATGAGAGATCAAACAGGTAAGACATGCTGTTGAATTTTGCTGCAAAACACCGTTCAAGTTAATTATCAAGTCAATGAATTTTGTGGTGTGTAGCATTGTGACATAACATACTGTTAAATAATTTAAATAATATTATATGAGTCTGGATGAAGACCTGCTCTATATGAAAAGTGCCCTGAAATGTTAGATAACCCTTTAATGAAATTGGCCTGAATTGATCATAAGTCTTTGTAAAAAGGGGAGATTTGTGCAGTTATGACAATTTTTTAAACGTGATTTAGTGTCAGGAGCAGAGAGTGATGAGGGGATTGTTCCTGTCAGTATGAAGGAACAGGTGAGTTGTTCTAACTCTGTGTGAACAAAGAAGCATTAGTTCCAATATAAACACTTTCTACATGACAGTAGTGACATTATATTGTTATCATTAAAAGTAAGATAATAAATACATAAAGCAATGAAAGGGAATAGTATGAAAGTAATATGAATATGACATGATATATCATATCATGATATGATATGATATGATATGGTTTACTCCTGAACTAGCTGATCTCCTGCACTGGAGAGATCATCTTTGGGCCGCAGCAAGAAAATCACACTCAGACATTGATTGGTTGAAATTTCGGCAGCTAAGGAAAAAATGCACAACTGCCATCAAAGCCGCAAAACGTAACTACTTCTTATCTCAGACCTCCAAAAATCTAAACGATCCTAAAAAATTCTGGAAAACCATTAAATCTCTCTCAGGCACCCCCCAATCATCTGACCTCCCATCACAATTTCTTGTTGACTCTGTTCCTGTGTCAAATAAGCACGAGATCCTGAACTGTTTCAATAAACATTTTGTTGCTTCTAGTTCATTATTTGACACAGTTACAAACGGAAAATCAGCCACTTTATCTAATAATCAAACTTCTACAAATCAAATCCCTCCTACAAGTCAACCATCTGTTAATCACACCTTCTCTTTTTCTCCGTTCTCAGTCAGTGAGGTAAATAAACTGTTAAATGATCTTGATCCTAAAAAATCTGCAGGTCCAGATGAACTTCCACCTTATTTCTTAAGGCTGGCTGCTCATATCATCACAGTCCCTGTGACCCACATCTTTAATCTGTCCATAAGCCAAAACACCATTCCGGATGCTTGGAAAACAGCCTTTGTTCTTCCTTTGCTGAAGGGAGGTGACCCCACCTCACTGAACAATTATCGACCGATCTCTAAACTCTGCATCTTAGCCAAGGTTCTAGAAAAACTGATAAACTCTCAGATCAAAAATTATCTGGACTCATTTAACATCTTACCTCTTCATCAATCTGGTTTCAGGAAAAAACACAGCACAACAACTGCTTCTCTGAAGGTTCTGAATGATGTTGTTGAAGCATTGGATGCTAAGGATTATTGTGCTGCACTTTTCTTAGACCTGTCTAAAGCTTTTGACACTGTGGATCATAACATCCTGTGTCATAAGCTCTCAGAAATCGGTTTCTCTGATCACACCATCGGTTGGTTTTCTAACTATCTTTCCAATCGGAGGCAATGTGTTCAACATAACGGTACTTCTTCCAGCTATTTAACAGTTAAAAATGGTGTACCACAAGGCTCAGTTTTAGGACCAACTCTCTTTACAATCTACATAGCTAATGTAGGTCACTGCATCCCTGATGCATCCTTACATTTCTATGCTGATGATACAGTTGTTTACTGCCGAGCTAAAACAGTAGCTAAGGCTTTCCAGTTACTGCAATCCGCTTTTGACATCATCCAGTCAGATTTGTTCCGTCTCAAACTTGTCCTAAATGCTGATAAAACAAAAGGGATGTTTTTTTTCAAATAGGAAGGCGGTTCCAGCAGATCCTCCTCTGATTTTATCCTCAAATGGTGTCCCTATTGAGTTTGTTGATTCCTATAAATATCTGGGTATACTGATCGATTCACATCTCTCTTTTAAACTCCACGTGGAAAACCTAGTGAAGAAACTGAAAGTTAAACTGGGTTTCTTTTTCAGAAATAAATCATGTCTAACACTGAATGCTAGGAAACGCCTTGTATCTGTGACTTTCCTTCCCTCCATTGATTACGGTGACATTCTCTACATGAATGCTCCTACAAGCACCCTGCGGATGTTGGATGTTGTCTATCATGGTGCACTAAGATTCATAACTGGCTGTGATTATCGTACCCACCACTGCACCCTGTATTCACTGGTTAACTGGACATCATTAACCTCACGCAGACTCTTCCACTGGTACATTTTCATCTTTAAATCACTTCTTGGTTTGCTGCCCTCATACATCTCCTCCTACATGTCTTTGCGTGAGTGCAGCTACAGTGTGCGCTCTCAGGACATGATTACCTGCAGTGTTCCGTCAGTGAGGACTGAACTTGGAAAAAGGGCCTTCTCCTACTCCGCTCCTGCTTCATGGAATATCTTACAAAAAGATCTGAAGCTCTCGACCTTGACTTCTCTAAATGGTTTTCAGAATCTGTTGGAATCCTGGCAAAAACCAATGCAGATTTGTTCCTGTCTTTGATTTTATACATCTACCTTATAATGTTTTTGCTAGTTTTTTGATACTTTGTTTAAAAAAAAAAAAAAATGTATTTCTCTCTTTTGTTTTTTCTCTTTTGTTTTTCTATTGTTTATTGTTTAAGGAAATTCTACCATTGCTGTTCATCGTTCTTTAGTTTTAGCAGGTCGCTTTCGTAAATGAGCTTATGAGGCTCAATAAGATTTACCTGACTAAATAAAGGTTGAATGAATGAAATAAGCCTGCATATTTTACCATTGAAAATATATTACTGTAATGGGTTAAGTCAAAATGTGTTTTCCATATCAAATGTGCTAAATCTTTACAGATAATTGTTCTGATGCAGGCTCAGTAAATGTAGTCCTCTGGACAGATTCTTCTTTGTATCAAAAAGACTTCTTCAGTCTGAGGACCCCCACTGGCAACCTAGCGGAGGGTGGGGGGCATTGGGGTTGCTTGCACAGGGCGCCAAATAGGCTAGGACCGACAAGACTTGGCTTTTTTTAGATACCGTACGGTAGTTTAGCTGTCTCAAGCGTGCACGAGCAGCCAGTGGAAACCGTGAGAGGGTGCTATTTATAAGACTGAGCTGAATACAGCACCTCAGACTGAGGGTCTTTCGGACAAAAGACGAAATATTTCTACAATTTTTTTTTTTTTAAAATGTCCAGAGCAGTGGTGGTCCGTCCCATGTGCGAACTGTGCCGCTGCACAGGGCGGCATCCAGCAGGGGGCGGCATAAGAGGAGACCCCGCTCCTCGTTTTTTTATTTATTTAAATATTTCACAACTTTTGTTTTTAAGAACATAACACAGAACACTACCGCGCTGCTCCTGGGCCGCCCCACCCTTAATTTATTCACATGTCCTCAGTTTAATCACTGCAGCAGCTGCTGGGGTGCATTTCCTCGACCCAAGTCGTCCGTCCCACCTCCACATTTACTTTTGTTTTTGTTACGGAGGTGACACTACGTGCAGTCAGTGGAAAGACGGAAGAGAGGAAGAGTGCGGTCAGTGGAAAGATGGAAGAGAGGAAGAGTGAAGAGAAAGATTAAAAAGAGAGAGGCTCTGGAAACAGACAGCTAAATGTGCAAACATTGACACATTTTTCACTCAAACAGCTGCAGTTTGTTAATGAGAGATCAAACGGGTAAGACATGCTGTTGAATTTTGCTGCAAAACATCGTTCAAGTTAATTATCAAGTCAATGAATTTTGTGGTGTGTAGCACTGTGACATAACATACTGTTAAATAATTTAAATAATATTATATGAGTCCGGATGAAGACCTGCTCTATATGACAAGTGCCCTGAAATGTTAGATAACCCTTTAATGAAACTGGCCTGAATTGATCATAAGTCTTTGTACAAAGGGGAGATTTGTGCAGTTATGACAATTTTTTAAACGTGATTTATGGTGTGATCACACCGAACAGCGTTTCAACCTCCAAAAAGCTCGTCACGCACGCAAGTGGACGCACTTGGTGTCCAGACCAAAACAACAGAACGCGAAACTGCTGCAAAACTGCTGCAAAACTGCTGCGGGGTGTGTGGGAGGAGCTTACCGGTATACCGAGTCCTCACTGCACTCCGCCAGGCGAGGAGCTTTTTATTTCTGTCTCAGTAGAGCAGACTTGACTGGTCGTGAAGGACTTGTCGCGAACACAAAGCTACAATGAGTTTCTCTTCCATAGTCCATGACTCCGCGGTTTTTTTCTGTCCCACAAACAATACGTCACACAGTTGCGCAATAACCGTCCCCTCGTTTCCGCGTCACATAGCAGACATCCTCCTCCTACCCCCGACTCTCCCTGATTGGTTGACACACCAACCAATCAGGTAGAGTTGAGCGGCGTTTGAACGTTTGAACCGCAAAATCTTCAGCATGGTGAATGCGTGCTTTGGAGGCTGAAGCCGGTTCACGTGCACAGAAAACGCTTTCCAGCACGTTCAACACGCACGCGACGTGACGCCCGACGCCAGGAGGCGCCTGGAAGCGCGTCCCCCATTGACTTTACATGTAAACTGGACGCTCCTGCTGCTGAAAAGCTGTTCGGTGTGATCACACCATTAGTGTCAGGAGCAGAGAGTGATGAGGGGATTGTTCCTGTCAGTATGAAGGAACAGGTGAGCTGTTCTAACTCTGTGTGAACAAACAAGCATTAGTTCCAATATAAACACTTTCTAAATGACAGTAGTGACATTATATTGTTATCATTAAAAGTAAGATAATGTGGCATGACCTACGGTCATTAAATGCACCACAGTTGCTGCGATGCGATTGGTGGGTCTGGGGCTGGCTTCCTGTTTAAAACGGGCCCAGCTCTCAGGGTTGACACACGTCATCTGCCTTCCGGCGGCGGTTGCTAAGCTGTGTCGCGCTAGCGGGTGCATGGTCGCGATGTACTGTTCTCACGACCATTAATTACAAGCTTCCTGTTTCCCTCTGCTGTTGAGGTGGAACATGGTGAGTAGTGAAGCGCCAGTTTTTCGGTTTCTTACACATTCAGATTTTAACTAATATTTATGTTTGGTAGCTGCTGCTGTTTGTCCTTGGCGACAGTCTGCTTCCTGTTTTGTTCGTGGCCGTGTCTACTGTGGTCTGGACTGCCCTGACTGGTTCTGCCCCCCTCCGGGTCGTCCCTCGCCTGCCGGCTGGTCCTGGGACTGTTTGGCGCCCGCTGTCTGGACGGCGTGGCGTGGGCTACGTCACGCGTCCTGCAGGCCGAGCTGAGCCGACTGATGCCAGCTCAACCACTCATACAGGCGTCGGTTTGAGTGGCATCTCTTTGGGAGCAGCGGATCTTACCAGGGCGGACTCTGGACTACTGAGAGAGACTGTGTGTGGGTTTTTCCCTTTTAACATATTACTGTATTGCACTTTTATTCTGAATTGAGCTTTAACTGCCTTTTTAAACTGTAAATATTTTAAATTTAGGATTTTAGCCTTTTTAAACTGTAAATATTTTAAACTTAGGATTTTATTTAATTAAACTACTGTGTAATTTATTGGTGTCTGTGTGAACTTGTCTCATGCCTCATTTGCAACAGAACTATGTGCCTTAAGGGTAACTTTTAGTAAAGTTGTTAACCAAATTCACTTATTTTATTGAAAATAGATTACAGTGTTTATTTTTTAAACTAAAGTTCCCTATTTTTATCAATACCCGTAACTACATTTGGCGTTGTTTGGTAGTTTTTGCAGTTTTGAGGCTGGGACACTTTCGTAATTTATTTTTTTTGACCATTAGTAAAAGATTTGTGTTTTTTTTATTGTGTGTGCATGTGATAAGGACAAACAGCAGCGGCTCACTTGTTTTTAGCTTGTAATTTATTTGTTTTTAGCTTGTAATTTTATTTTATTTTTTAAAGGGATCAGCATGCCTCTACTGTGGCGCTGGTTATGGAGTGGCTCTCGGGGTTTGGAGTGCCATGTCCGCAGTGTTCCGACCCTGGTGGCAAGCTTGATCGACGGGACGTTGATTCAGTTTGCGGGGGTGAATGTGGCATGACCTACGGTCATTAAATGCACCACAGTTGCTGCGATGCGATTGGTGGGTCTGGGGCTGGCTTTCTGTTTAAAATGGGCCCAGCTCTCAGGGTTGACACACGTCATCCGCCGTCCGGCGACGGTTGCTAAGTTGTGTCGCGCTAGCAGGTGCATGGTCGCGATGTACTGTTCTCGCGACCATTAATTACAAGCTTCCTGCATCCCTCTGCTGTTGAGGTGGAACACGGTGAGTAGTGAAGCGCCAGTTTTTCTGTTTCTTACACATTCAGATTTTAACTAATGTAGCAGTAGAGAAAGACGCCTGATTAGGCTGATGAGTTCCAGGTGCAAATATCTGGTTGCTAGAGTGGGTGTGGTATAAGAGCAGTTGCTCTGCATGCGGGCAGACAGGGTCGTCTTCACACTTCGCCGTGTGGCTGGTGCCGTGGGTTCTGACCGTCATGGTGTCCCACGGGTTTTGGCCGTAAAGGCAACCAGTCACTGAGTGTGGTACGGGCTGTTTGACTGCTGGACGGTAGAGCGCTGCAGTGCTACGCTTCTTCCCTCCCTCCGGCTGCGAGGATGTGTGTGTGTGTGTGTGTGTGTATGTGTGTGTATATGGTTGTGAGGACCAGCAGGTCTCCCCACATCGGGACCACTGCTGCTCTGTTTCCGGAGACTGCTGCTTTATGAAACACGGACTGTGGTGTCGTCAGCTGTTCCCCTTGCAGTGGCACGTAGAGTGTGACGTCAGAGCGGCCACTTGCCTTTTGCTACGGCATGTCGCGAGTGCCAGAACCAGTGATGGGTGAACTGTATATTTGTTGCAACCCTATATTCAGTGAAGTACTTTATTTATTGTATGTATTGAAGTAATTTAGTGCCTTGGGGTTTAAAGGGTTTTTGGGTTTATTTATTTAGTTGGGATAAAAATGAATGAAATAATTACATAAAGAATGTTGAACATGATGTAAATAAAAAAAAATGTTTTAGATGTTTTAAGCTAACTGTAAATAAATTATTATGATATATATGAAAGAGTGCTCCCGGATGTTTTAATCAGTGCAAAGCGAACCTGCGTGGCCTTAAGGTATTAAGGTATTCTCTGGGTGAAATTCCCAGGGTGGCGTTGTTGTTAATTTATTCATGCTCTCAGGACATGAGTAATGCCACATTTTGGCGTTGTTGGTAGGCTGTTTGCATTTGCTTTTTATGAACATCCGGGACCAGTAGTTGTTTGAGAATTTAATATTGGTGTTTTGTTTTTCTTTGGTTTATGTTTTTTTTGTGTTTTGTGTGCAGATTGGCCGACCGGAGGCAGAGCAGTGGTGGTTCCAGCAAATCTTTAAAGTGGTGGGTGGATGAAACTTGTAGTTATGGCAGAAAATCAGGATCTTAAAGAGTGGACCATGAGCAGTTATGACAAGGGCAGGCCAGCTTAAATGCAACAGTCTACTTCTTCAGTATTGCCTTATGCCCTCCTATGTCCATTCCCCCTGAAGCAACGAGATTGATTTTGTGCCTAGAGATAGGAAGTGTCCATCTTTAGGGGTAGGATGGGTATAAGGTTGAATTAAGTGGTGGATGAGAGCCTGAGAGGTGGCTACCCAAGCATTTCTTTGGATTGGTCACTTGGGGGGGGGAGAGAGTCTTCAGGAGCTCCCTCTTACAGTATATTGTCAGGATTTTAGGATATCTTCTTAAATTTGTGGAGTCATGACATGATGGCTGCCACGTGTTCGAATGGGACTGTTAACGACCAGTTGGTGGAAGTGTTGGATAGTGTTGTGAAATAAACATATATTTTTCTTCGTGTTTTATATTTATTTTGAAGGAGTTTTTCATATGGTGTTCAAATTATCAGTTTCTTTTGTAGAATGATAAAGATTTACTAAAGGACACAGGCAGATCTGTTCTGGTGAGGCTGGGGGATGATAATATAGCTGGCGCCTCTTTGTCCTGTCAGTTTTACGACTTTGTAATATATGACTGGGAGAATTTCACTAAAAGCCACTCTCTGGCTTTGCATGTTTGTTCAGTTAGAAAGTAACAAGACTCTAAATATGTGAGTAGGGTATGATCTTTAATGTAATTTAATGTCCAGTTATACTAATTGGTCATGTAGTGGTCTACGAAAGTGTGTGTGTCTATAAGTACATTTATTTTAGTCATCGATGTGTCTCGATGCCCATCCCCCCAGGGGCTTGGGGAAACCACCCGAGCAAGCTGGGGGAAGGCAGTGGCATTTCCTGTTTTTTTGGCAATAAAGAGGGGACAACAGTCTCTGAAACAAAACCCCCACGGAAGGGTATAAAAAGGTTCGATCCTCCAACAGCAAAGCAGAGAAGTAGTCCACGGATCAGGTTGTATGTCTCTCTCCCCCCTCCTCTCTCCCTGTCTCTCTCCCCCCTCCTCCCTTCTTTCCTCTCTCTCTCTCTTTTCCTGTCACTGTCCACCTTTTTTAAAACAAATGTAATGGATGTTAGGAATAGGACAAATGTATTCTGTGACTTTTAACTTATGATTAATTAAACTGGTTTGGAACTTTAAGTGAGCGTCTGTCGTGTGTAAGTGTATCTCTCCTTCCTGTTCCAAAGTGAACCAAAAAACGAATTCTGGGACGGATAGAATCTTACGTCAACAATTGGAGGTTCCTACCGAGATGGTTGCACGCGCGGACAGGAAGGGGCAGAGGAGTCCAGAGCACTGATCAGTGACCGGTCACTCCAACAAAAAAAAGGTAAGCAGATTCCTGTTTAAACGAAATCTGTGATTGGAAATTTTATAGGCAAATTTTACTCAGTGTTTGGACTCCAGGGTTAATACGTGTAAAAAGAAAAAGAACGTTACAATTAAAAGTAGAATTATAAGTTTCCAGCCAAGACTCCAGATCCCAGAGTAAAAACACGCAGTGGTTGCGCACCCAGATGATCGACGGATCACTCTGGTTGAGGGGGAGTGGGGTTCTAGAATAAATATTCGCCGTCGCTCCTGAAACCCTAGACCAAGTTCAACTGTAATCTTGTTAGGTTTTGTGGCTAACTATAAAAACAGTGTCAATTAAATCCACTTATAATTTGACTTATGATAAGTGGAGGCGGGATCTGGTGAGGTGATGTATTTGTATATTACCATGCGTAAATACATTATAATACATTAGGAATGAAGGCATTGAAAAAATTTAAACCCACAAACAAATAAAATAAATAAAGTGTGGGACTGAGTGAAGAAAAAAATTAAACCCACAAACAAATAAAATAAATAAAGTGTGGGACTGAGTGAAGAAAAAATATTGAGGAAAACGCGCTGACTTTCGCTGATAAAATAATCTGATAAGAGTTCCTGGACCAGATAAAAATAGAATAGAATTAGTCACAGAATACTAAATCTTTTTTATGTTCTAAAATAATGGTTTCCTGCCATGTGAGGAGTCAATGCCTGCCTCACCTGCGTGACTTGTCTCTGCTCTCCAAACTGCGCGTGGCTTTCTCTCTCTGCAGCGCTGTGCTGCTCTGGACCAGTGGCGGAGTTAGACTTTTATTGCTGGGGGGGCCGAGAGGGGGCCAAAGCTATAAGTGGTCCACTTACTACGGCACAGTGGGAAAAATGGTTTTATCCCAATTTTTTTGGGGGGGGATTTGTAGACGCTATGAAATTTTGAAACAACATATTTTTTCCTTTATAATGATACAGGCTCTCAGTTTAAATTTTTGATCTGTGATCTAAATATTTTTAAGTTTAGAAACCAAGTGGTTTTCTAAACAGCTTTAGTGTTTGACTTTGTCCACACTCATAAAATACACAATGAAGTACCCAAAAAAAAAAAAATAATAATAAAAAAAATATATATATAAAAAAATATATATATATATATAATATATATATATATATATATATATATATATATATATATATATATAATATAAATAAATATATATATATATATATATATACCGGTAAACTTAAATGGTACATATCGCCCCTTGCTGCTTTGAGCATGTAACAGTCACAAGACCACATTGAAATAAGAAATATAAAATATGATAAAAATACATTTCTGTGTTTATTTTATTTCTATTCAAGACACTATGATAAGAATGACTATATATTTAATATAGGCGGATAGAGTACAGTATCTCTGTTTACAATTCTGGTTGGTGGTGTGCCTCGTGATTTTTTCAGTGAAAACACTGTGCCTTGGCTCCAAAAAGGTTGAAAAACACTGGTCTAATGAAAATAAACAGTTTAAGTTAATTAGAATGATTTAAAAAAATATAAATAAATAAATAAATAAATAGCTAAACAAGAACATAGTTTTGCTAAATTAGGCTGAAAAGTTGGATTAAAAATGTAGAATTAGCTGAAAAAGCTGAAACAGGCTATATACAGAAATTATTAAGTAAAATACCTTGATATCACAATATTTTTTGCCTCAATAAAAGCACGGTCCTACTTGTTATTTATTTAATTGTTCCATACATATCTTTTAAAAATGGGAGTTGAAACTGCATATTTCTTGGTGCATTTGTGTGTACAACTGGACCAGTGCTCTGTTTTTATTTTTTATTTATTTCATAGACGTTTTAATAAGATATAACACCCTGCGGACTGTTGCTCGCTGCTCTCAGAGCCTCTCAGCTTCTGAGCAGAGAGGAGCATGAGCCGCGCGGCTTCTCTCGTCTTCTCCCTGGCTCCCCGTTCTGCGGTGACCCCTGGAGTTCTGGTCGTAGACTCAGGGCTCGGTTCTGTCCAGAGAGCACGGGCACGCGTGCTCAAAGCTCTGCTGTGCGGCTACCTTCTGAACTCCCGACCCACGGGGAGAGGAAAAAGAGAGGGGCAGATATTCCCGGAGCTTTTGCTAAAAATCTGCTATAAATCATGAAATCATGAAATAACACATTTAGTGTTATTTCTCTACCATATAAATAAACGCTCCTGTATTATTTTTAAATAAACAAATAAATAATGGCGATGCAATTTGAAAACATGGTGAGTCATGGACTTTAAAGAATTCAAAAATGGAAGGAGGAAAATAATGATTACTGTACTGTATTTTTAGCCTGTATGACATATTTATGGATTGCTTTTTCTTCTTAAATATGAAACAAACATTGAGGCGCTGAAGTTAGAACAGTTTTATTTAGATACAGCAGTTAATAGAGTAATAAACGAATTCTCCACCTCTTCAGGAGTTGGTGCTGGGTTCCTGAAACACAAAAATAAACGTTACATTAAAACGGTTTACACTTCTCCATTTTAACAGGACTAGATCATTTTCTACAGCGTGAATGTGGGTGAAATGAAAAATTAGAACTTCAGCTCTGGACGAGGGTCTGGTTTTAACCAGGCTAGAAGGCCTCAGGATTGTACGGTTTTTTGAATAAACAAATAAAATATTTGCGGATAGTTCGAGATAAATTAATTAGGGCCGAATGAACCGTCACAGTTGGAAGGATTGATAAAAAAGGATTATGACATTCTATCTCAATAATTTTAGGTTATAACACTTAAACAACGGGAAAGTTGGAAAATTGCAGTGAACCTCCCGTTAGCATAGCATATGCTGCCCAACAGCGGACATTTTATAACTTTGTAACGGTAGACAGCTCACATCGGATTCGCTAACAAAGCGTACAGTGGCGCGTCGTGTAGATAAACAATATCGACTTTAAATAATCCAAATTTAGTTTTTGTAGACGAACTTAGCAGCTAACAGCAAAGCTAACGAGCCATAGGTCCGACGTGGTTTACGAGATGTAGTCTTATAATTTGTGTATAGGCTGTGAGGATGTAGAACCGAACGCATCATACTTGTATTTCCCAATATAAGAAGCAGAGAAAGTGGATTACCAATTTGGAAGACGTACTTTTGTGAATAGATCCAGTGAATGTCCACGTCGTCTTGTGAGCGTCGACCCGAAGAGCAGGGTTGCCAGATCGCTAGACCAAAGAAGCGATCAGCTCCTTCAAAACAAGCACAAATAAGCGACTCAATGTCCGCGAGAAGAAAAAAAAAACGCCACAAGTGGCTGATCAAATTTGAAAGCGACTCCAGGGGAAAACAAGCCCAATGCCGCTGGAAATAAGCGGATTTGGCAACTATGGGGACGCAAAAGACACAGTTGTTTCGTGAATCGTGTATAGCCTGAGCAGGGTTGCCAGATGAGAAATGTAGGATTATCGTACACCCATCATAAACAAAATAAGTATGCTCGATAGTCACTCTATTGTTGAATACTGTAGCGTTTAACAGGCACTCACAGCTTTGTGGCGTCAGTACTGGGGGGAACCATAGGCATTAATACACATTATTGTCTGGGGGCAACTAAAGACCCCTACAGAAAGTCTTCTGTCACATTTAGAAAAGCACGATTAGCTGGAATTCCAAGACGCCTTCAGGGTTCACGAAAAACTCCGACAGACAGTTGTGACAGGCTGATGAAAACCGATCACAACTACACGTTTACAGAATGGCGAAATTATTGTATTTTTGGCCTTTGTCGGGATTATTGATCGTACAGAGGGCAAAATTATCGTACAAATACGAAATTATCGTACAGCTGGCAACATTGAGCCTGAGTATAATGGAGACCCCTGATGGACGAAAAAAGGTACTGCAGACAGGAGCATAATAATTTCTAGAAAAAACCAAAAACAGGTCGGAGTCACTTTATTTTTTAATTTAGTCATCCAGTTGGGTTATTCGTTCTGAAACATTTAATAAAAGTAAAGGGATGCAGGTACAGAGTTTAATAACTGTTTGGAGTCAGATGAATAAAGAAGAGGACAGATTGGGGTTTGAAGAATAAATAATAATAATAATAATAGTAATGAATTCAATTTATAACGCACTTTTCATTAATGGAAATCTCAAAGTGCTAAGGAGGGAGTAGCCCTCACAGACAGGTCTTAAATGAATACATATTTATAGATGTGGAAAATGGATTTAAAATTCATTCATTTCTAAATTTTGATGCACTTTTAACATGCAGGAAAGGGTTTTAACAGAACTGTTTTTTTGTATGTCCAGAAGCTCAGATTTAGCTTTTTTAGATTTCTCTACATGGATTATGGAGCATGCATCAGGGTATTTAACAAAACAGTTTGTTGAATAAATGTTTTAAAACGTGCAATCACTGATCATTTCTTTAATATGTAATGCACTTAAATGTTAAACTGAGTACAAATGTAAAAGGACAATTAATTTAATGTTAATATTTTTATAATTTCTTTATTCTTTGCACTAATATAAAGACAAAAGTGGACTTTTGGAATGAGTATTCTGGTCTGACCCCCTTGAGATCAGATTAAGCTGTATGCGGCCCCTAGATCAAAATGAGTTTGACACCCCTGGATTAATAGTTATATACCTGGAACAACAGGCCAAAATGAAAGAGCCCATATTTTTACTTTGAATAAATGAGCCACTGAGCTTAATAATTTCAAATTGACAATTTAGGAGGGCATGAAAATATACACGATACATAAATAAATCCAACAAGAAGGCAGGTCTTAGGAGGCTCAAGGAATTTGCTAATTATCATAGACTGTATACTAGCAAGGGGGTCTTAGAAGACCGTAAATTATATTTTCTAAAATAAAAGTAGGCTACAGTATTTTTTGATTTCAGGGTTAAATTGATTATTTCACTTTTAGGTAAACTAATGTTTTGGATCTGTTGTGCAGATCAGATTAAAAGATGCCTCCGTCGAAGGTTCCATAATAAAGATTGTTAACAGAAAATTAATTTGATCCTGGTCTGTTAATGATTTTTTTAAATTTTTTAGTTTTTCAATTTTTTAAATAGCCTCATTGAACAGTGTTGATGGAACAAGAGTGAGTCTTATGAATCCCACCTCATCTATACAGAACACATAATGGTAAATATGCATTAGGATAGGCCTCTGTCAAAACACATGCAGCATCTGACTTTTGAATCTCAGCTACTGTGGTTATTGATCAGATCGGATCAGATTTAATATGAAGGTGTGTCCAGAAACTGACTCGCTGTGACTTCACTGGGAAGAACAAACTCATATGCAACCTTGCTCAAGAACTTTGAGGGGCATACGCAAGGAACGACTGAAAACAACAAAGGCACCGAAAGAACAAAAGACTGTCCACAAAAACTTTCAGCCGAGCAGAGGCAAAGACTTTCTCAAAGAACTGTCGAAACATGGTCATCAGACACAAATGGCCAGGATATACGGTCCGGATTTGGGGGTCCGGACGAGAATCAGAACCCAGTGAACGTCTCACTGGGGGCTGGAACAAGAGAAAGCTGAACACGTTCTCCAAACAGACAAGAGAACAAATGGTCCTGAAGTCACTCACACCAGCAAAGGCCACACCCCATATTGATCTGTGAGGATCTGTCGTTGATCTTAGTGGCCGGGATCAAAACTACAGCTGCTATGATAAATTTTTAATAAAACACATAGGCACATTAGGGCCTGCCAGCGCAGGCCTCATGATTCTCAGTTATACTATGCTCAGGTGGATCTGACGACTTGCTTTTTCTGGTTCTTGTAACTGTGGTGAAGCTGAAGGGGAGCAAGGGAAATGATCCTAGCTCCTGGCCCCAAAACGAGTTAACTTTTATATTTTTGTTTTTGCAGTTATCCTTGGCGGAGTGCATGTTGGGATTCTGATGTGTCACAAGGGGTACATTTTGGTAAATGATTATAATTTTAAAGAAAATGAGATGATATCGTAGATTACTGTTAGCTATATGGTTGTGAAAACCAAATTACTGGTGGCAATAGGCAGAGGTTTAGGAAACATCTGACACTAGTGCTAAGGTTAAAGGATGGTAAATTTAGACACAATTTCCAATTTATTAACCAAATAACTTTGGCATAATTGAAACAAGGTAGAGTTTTGTTTCAAAAGGGGGTTAAGAGGTTGACAGATGTTTCTAAAAATAGAAAGGTTGAAATTGGTCCCTAGAAATAACTAGATTGTAAATGTTTCCTAGAAACAACTAGGCCGAAAATGTTCCTAGAAATAACTAATTAACTAAAAGATGGTAAATACATTTTAGTATACAAAGAATAATAAGGATAACTGATAAATTGGCGTTATAAACAAAGTTCACTTGCGTTGATATTGAGGCGGCATCAGTCTTGAACGTTTTTTAATCATGTCATGGAGGAAGGAGTATTGATGCAAGCATATTTCAAATGAGCAATTAACAACACTGTTTTTTCCCCTCTGTGAAATGTGTGTGAAGCAGGAGGGGGACGCCCCTTGGAAATGTTTCCTGGCCTGCAGGCTCAAAACCACTCAAACCTGAAGTGGACCTGATCAGAGGGATATGGTGGTTCTGTAGATTTATAGCCATTGACTTGACTAGACGACATGTGACTTATTGACTTAGGGAAAATGTGTATAGAACCACAGGTGTACAATGTTTTGTGAATTATGCTCTGCCGCCGCTTGCTATGTTATTTTTTAATTATGCTCTGCCGCCGCTTGTGATGTTATTTTTATGTGTGTAATTTCTGCTATAAGCTGAGTGAAAAGGTACAGTATTTTTTGTAAGTATGAACCGCCTTAAAACTACTCATAATTAACCCTAATGAAGATTAAGCCTCTTCCAAACCAACTAACATGCATGATTCATTCTTTGTACTACTGATTTATAATTGATTGGGTGTTGTTTGCTGTGGCACATTCTGTTTATGATAGGTGGTTCCTGGAAATGCTCCAGCTGAGGGAGTTTTCTCAACGGAGTCCAGGGGAGGCAAGACCAGACAGCCCTGGTCAAGTACGGACCCGTGTGGGGTCGCTGAACGCACACCACAGGCAGTGCGTGTCAATGCCAGGGGATCCACACGGTTCAGTGTGCTCCAGCCCGTGAACCAGGAAGGAGCTAAAGGATTGGGCTGGACAACAAGAGGAGCTCGCATTCGAACTCTTGTGCCTTGGTAGACGAAAGTAGCCGAGTAAGTTGCGTGCGAGGCTCAGAAGGACTCTGTTTAATGGAGCCACTCGGTACTGGAACATGCACACATAGAACAGACACCTAAAACGATAAAAACACTACATATTAGAGTCTCACATTACACGAAGAAAACTCGGGAACATAGGAGGACATTCCCGAGCACCCAAGGGGAATGCCCCTGAGTACGTGTAAAAAGTATATTAATGTTTCTGTGATGATGATATAAATCTTGTGTTCTTTCTCTATTTTTGTGTGTTCAAGGGAGACAACTGCCTTACTGCTGGAGGATGAATTTGGGAACTCAAGGTTCATAATTCTGCAATATCCTAAGCGCTTACTATTAATATCGTTCATAGTTTGCATATATTTCCTTATATTCTACAATTTGCATATTAATAAATTCATTCGGGTCTGGACGACCCACTGGACGATTGACTAATAAAGATCTTCGGTCCTTGGAAACAGGTGTTCGTATCTATAATGGTATCATTGGCTATTCTCTTAGGCATACTTATAACTTGCGGGTGCTGCTACGT